>PVIU01004874.1:0-121145 GCA_004026605.1 Ondatra zibethicus | reverse complement strand
TTCCAACAGGGCAGGGCACCATGCCCTCTTTCAAGGAAAAAGGGGGAGGGAGGAGGGGTGGGGGGTAGTGGGAGGGGACCGGGAGAAGGGGAAGAAAGGAAAAAAAATTTTTTTATCTTTAATTATGTTCTTGAATGGAAAAAATAAAACAAAACAATGTATGGGAAAAAAAATACAGTGACTAGAACATAAAAAAAAATGAATGAATATTGAACTTTGTCAGTTATTAAATCAAAAGTTATTGGCATTTATCTTCATACAATAAAATTCAAGAAAATAAAAAAAAAAGATAGAAACAACTGGAAGTTGAAAAACACAAATAAAGGCAGGACATTTGGCAGAAACAACTGAAGAAAATGTTGTGTGATAATACTATAATGACACCTCTTTGTATGCTAATAGAAAATTATAAAATTTTAAAATAAATAATAAAGTAAAGGATTTGAATTTATAAAGCTTAAAAAACAAAACACTGATGTCACATGTGTGACTCCAGTCTTTCCACCAGGGTTTCCTTCTCTTGCCTGTTTTTCATGATTTGAGTTTCCACTTCTGTTCTAAACAGAATTCCAGAGAATGGCTGCTCTTTATGTTAAGTTTGGCTCTTAGACCTTAGTTTGCTTGTTTTCCACATAAAATACTGTCTTCTGCAATTTTGAGGAAGTTTTTAGTAGTAAGGGTAAGGGGCCCGATGAGTAGACCCCGAGATGTGTGTTCCCCAGTGAGACCCTGATGGAGGTTTACATGCCTGAACTGTGCTGAAAATCTTGAAACAAAGTTGTATTTCACTGGAGACTCTGGCACGTGCATCTTTAACACATTCTCATGAAGTCATGTAATAAGTTAAAAGATTTACTTCAGAAAACCAAGATTCAGGAAGAAAAAATGGAAGAGGGATTACATACTGAAAACAGCTGATGACAGATTGCCTTCTATGTAACCTAACCTCTTGATTGAGAGCCAGAGACTAGCGTTGACTGTGTCTGCATATTAAAAGTTTTAAAACCAGAAAATGCTAATCTACATGGTGAAAAATGAAATAAATATCTTGGTTTGCAAAGTTCATTGCTGTGGTACAGTCTAAATCACCTTTAGGTGATCAGGCTACACATTAAAAATGAGTTTGCAGAAATAACATGTGTGTCCTTACTTATCCAAGAACAATTTTCTGTAGACATAGTTTGTATGATGCGATGTTAGCATGAAAATTAAAGACCAATATCTTAATTCTTTAGCATTGTAAACAGATTTAACACAAATCCTTTTCGTGTCCTTACTTTGTTAGGAAACTGAGTTTATTATCTATGCAGCAAATAGAATATCTTTCTGTCATAGGAACAGAAAGAATGGCAGATTTCATTCCTCTAACTTGTGTGCGATCTTAACAGGGGAAACCAATTTTAATGAGTTCCTGTGATGCTCGCTTATCAAGAGAATTCCTCACATTGCTTTCCCAAAGGTGAATGGGGCTGAAATCGGACCCTTTCTAATCTTAACTCTGTCTTGTCTGCTCCAACTTCTATTTGTTCCCCATTGCTTTCTTTTCTTATCCCTGGTCTAGACCCTGGTTCACTAATACATTTAGATTAATGGAATGTCTCCCTCGTAAGGCTCCAACTTCTGGCTTCCAGCCTTTCTGACTTTTAGCTAATCCTACTCTTAACGTGTGATCCAACCCAGGAGGGCTAAGTGATCACAAAAGGCTCTATTTTACTCCTTGGGACTTCCCATCACTTGACTCCTAAGACGTCCACGTTCCTGCCTTATTTTTGACTCAAATAACCCACTTTAAAAGAAGCCAGTTCACTCATTACTCATCCTTAACTCATGATCCCATTTTATGGCCCTCACACAGAGAATCCTTCTTAGAGCGCATGGCAGAGACATACCCCTCTCCCATAACATACGTAGAGCCTCAAGGATTTCTTACTTAGGATTCATTTAGCAGTTTTTAAAGATCTCAAGTGACTTCCTTTACAACAAATATTGATTTGCTGTCTTTTTCTTACAGATCCTGTCTGCATAGCTTTTACCGTCTGCAAAGCTGCCTTGTGTAACTTGCAAAAGCCACGTGGCCATCATTTACTCTCTTTGGAAAAGAGCGGCTCCTCAAGGGTCCTGGCTACACTGATAGGATCACAAGGTAGGGAGAATAAGCCTTTATATCCCCCAGTGGCATTTTTTACTATATTTCTTAGCCTGAAAATTTAATTTATAATTTTAAGCCCTAATATGTTATAGCAAGGTGTTTCTAATAAAGCTCCTCTCTCATCATTTCCCTTAAATATAAATTAGAATAATCAGTGCTCAACCAGTTTGTATTGCATGGTATATTTTGAGTTTTTAATACTATATGAATCTTATTTTTTAAAGATTAGCATTTGTTGCTTAAAATGTGTAGTACCACTGTAAGAAAGTGAGACTTGCAGTTTAAATGATTTGAGCCTGGCACCGTTTATTCTAAAGATATTGAGAAGCAAACTTGGGATAGATAACCTAATTGACTTGTCAAATGAAAGGTTTGCTAAGTGAAACACAGAAATTGTATTAACAAGGGAGTGAGTTATTATAGAAAATGTTTCTTAAATTTATGAAATATAAGCTTACATACTGAACATACTGAGTATTACATTTTAAATGATGCAGTCATCAGTAGCATAAATAAATGAGATGGAATAAATACTTTTTAAGTGCAATATTTTTTAAAAAAAATTATTTTGGTAGTAAAGAGTAAAAACCGACAGTAGTAATTAGAGTAAGGGAAGGAAAGTAGATATTTGAGAAGAGTGTATTCACTTCTTGAAGAAATGGAATTCAAGGTTCTTTTATGTTTTATTTTTTGTTTCATTGGTGTTTTGTTCATCTTTTGTTTTGTTCTTTTGTGACAAGTAGCTAAATGATGTGAAATCATAGCTTTTCAGTGAAAGTACATTTGCTTAATTTATATATTTGTGATCCTGAGTCATTATAAGATGGCTTATTATTTCTGAATCCATGTATGAGAAAAATAAGAAATTTTTCTCTTCTGTTCTAATTGTACAGAAATCCATACAGTGCATTTGTCAGGTTGTGATATAAATTGAAATAGAATTAGATTTCCTCCAATATCATCTTTTAGTTTTATAGATCCTATTGATTCTAAACCCATACAAAAGGTACTTAATATCCTTAATTAATTTTGAATCTGCATTTGTCCATATTTGTATAAGAATGCATGATGATGTCTTCCTCAACCACTTTCTACATTGTTTTTTTTTTGAGACAAGGTGTGTTACTGAGCCTGGAGCCCACCAGTTTCCCTAGACTGACTTGTTTGAAAACCCCAAGAGTCCTCCTGCCTATCCCCACCTGCTGACATTACAGAAACATGTCTCTACAGGAGCTTTTCATGTAGGTATTGGGCATCTGAACTCAAGACCTTGTCAGATTGGTAATGACACTTAAGTTCATCCAAATGTACTCATGAATAACTTGACTTTGATCTAGTGAACAAATACACAGAAATCATGCCAAAATTACTTTAGTAAGCAACATATAGCCACTCATAGTAATTTATAATTATTTGTTTCAGAAAGTCTGAAAAAGTATTTTGTATTTATGTATCTATATATGTAGTTCCTTTTCCCCAAGATTATGGGAAGAAACACACACACATACACACACACACACACACACATGCACGCACACACGCACACACACACACACACATATATATATTCACTCATATATATACATGAAAATTATAATCAAATTAAAAACCAAGGAAACAATGATTAGCACTGGATTTAAATTTTTATTGCTATTTCTTTTTGTCATGTGGGAAAACTTTACTCTCTTTAGTAAATAACCATTTTGATAGATAGTGTTATCATTTATAGACAGTAAGAATTACAGGTATTGGTAAATAGTATTTACCAATCTTTAATCAGAACTGCTGGAAATTATGCATGAAGTACATATCCTTACAATTTTTAAACAACAAAATATAGAAACTGCTTTGTTTCCTGTTGTTAAGATGGAGAAATTTATGAACAAGGATGTGAAATAAGAAACTGACAAAAGTTGTGCCCTAAATTCAGTTAAATAGCCAACATTTATTGAGAACCATCTACACCAAATGTCATAGGTTTTTTATATTGAATTAGTATTGTACTTGTGAATGGATTTTTAAACAAAGACTTTTAGAAAAGTAATTACTTAATGTCCATTTATTAGTCTACAAGGAAATAAAGTCCCTAGACCAACTCAAATGTTGGATGCCAAAGATTGGTTGACATCAGGAGCGTAAGAAAGGAAAAGGGACAGAATGAAGACATCAGACTCAAATTTTATTATTTAACCAATACTGTTTATACATAAGCATATACATTTATGTAAGTAAAGTGTGCACTAGCACAAAATAGAAGACACGTAAATGACACTTAGCTCATGTCTTGCTGGAGGATACGTGAGCACAGAGGTGCAATGGCAGGTTTGTGTGTGGCCTTGAGTACTGCTGGAAGGGGCAATCATGATTAAATAAATAAATAAAATAAATAAATAAATATAAAAACCTTCAGGTAATCATAGGCATTGATATTTTAAAGCTAGAGCCTTCTAAAAAGTGTGTTTGTAGCTCTATAATTTTTCAAAACA
The DNA here is from genome assembly GCA_004026605.1 of Ondatra zibethicus. Classification (NCBI taxonomy): domain Eukaryota; kingdom Metazoa; phylum Chordata; class Mammalia; order Rodentia; family Cricetidae; genus Ondatra; species Ondatra zibethicus. The sequence goes on along the minus strand of PVIU01004874.1, from coordinate 116,510 downwards.
AAAGAAATACCATGATAAGTTTGTATCTGGAGATATCCAAAACAGTGAAAATTTCTGTGTGGTGGGCACACATGTTTATGCTTTAGTAGAATATGCATGGATATGAGTAGCATTTTGGTTTTGAATTTGAATCTTTCATTCCAGCTATGGAGTTTGTCTCTCAGAGGAATACTCAGATTCAAACTTTAAATTATAAGAGTCAGCTCCTCATGGTCTCCTCTTTCTGGGCAATAATTCTTGTGGACATGTGGAAAATGATTTTTTGAGTCGTATAAGTCAATATCTGATAAAATGACTTTAGCAGAAACTTTCCAAATATTCACCTTTTGGCTGAAGCCAAGCCTGGAGAGTTTAAAACCCAGAAGGGAATCTTGGAGAAAGTTATGAATGAATGGGTTCTAGTTTATTATGGAAATTCAATTGTAACCAAGTACTACAGTGTGTCTAGACTGACAAGGCTTGCTTGCCAATGATGCAGGGCTCGAGTTTCACAAGAACTCTGTCTGGAAAGTATGCAAGATGTTGAATGGTGAGAACCTACCAAGGGACCATGTGTGCTCTGGGCACAGTTGGGAAGGCACTCCCATACCTCTTTCTAGAAGGGTGAGCAAGAGAATGTGGAACACTGTCTAGTAGACACAGCATAAGACTGGGAGAGAAAAGTACTGGGACAGTACAATTATTTTAAGAGTTTAAAGATATAATCTTTAAATTGTCTTATTATTATTCTTTTCTTTTTTAATCACTAGTGTTTTGTTTAGGGTCTTTTGACCAAGCTTATTTCTCTATGAAGATCTTAGAAGAAGATTGTCTGTGATAAAATTGGCATACTCACCAAAAGACTCAGTTGAAATACTTTAGATTCTAAGAGGCTTCAGGGGGAATCAAAATGGAAATCAGACATAGCTCTGTCATAAAGGGATTCCTTAAGATATAGAAAAGAAACATATTTCAAGGACCCCATTTCTAATGGAAAAACAAACACAAAATTTAATGCTCATACTGGAGACTAATATCTGTCTAACTTAGGGAACACCCATAAGATCATAATTCGATGTAGCCTGACTTTCTAGCAACTCAATGAGACTGCAGTGCACGTGTATATCTGTAGCCATGTGTGCGAGATCTTCTAAAGTCCAGCCATCTTCCATGTACTTATTTTATAATTGACTTTATAAATCCTGAAAGGAGGATTACTCAGCAGCCCTATTAGAACCTCTTCCAGTCGTGTGTCTCCAGAGTCAAATAGAGCTGTCTTCATCGCTTTTACATATGGACTTCCTCAAACACTAAAAAGAATGATAATCGCCTAATTATAAATTCACTGTTAATATAGCCTTCGAGCTGAGAACATTTCACTCCAGTAGTTAATTTAGTCTGTGGTAAATTCTCACCGTTATTTAATGTCATTTATCACCTGCTGTTTTGTCTTACTGAGAACATCCTGCCTGCCCTGTGCTGTCTACAGTACATGGACCTTCTGTGACTTTAATGTACTCTGAACAAAGGCTCCAAAGTGTTGCTATCGGGAGGATTTTGGCAACTTGCCTCCGATATGTTGAAGCCATTTTACTGCCTGTCACTCAGTGCTGTACAAATTGAACTCGGAGGAGAGGTAAAAAGGGTCTATCAGGCACTTTTTTTTTCTGGGAAAAAATATGCTAATAAAGCGCCCTCAGCAGGAAGCAGGCCGTGTCTGAAAGAGTTTTGTCAACTCTGAATTAATTTTGTGTGTTAAGAAACACGGGGTGCTTCTAGAACCAGTCTGTGGTAATTAATCCTTCCTGTTTCTGGAAGAACAGAACTGTAATAAATGCAGCCCAGATTTAACAGATGTGTGCACACAATGTCTGCTTTATGAGGAGTAAAACAAAATGATGGGTACAGAACAAAAAAAATGTTGATTTGAAAAAAAAAGAAAAGAAAGAAATTCAAACAGTATGGAAAGCACGAAGCATGGAATTCCCAGAGTTTATGCAAATATACTATTCCTTTAAATGTTCACGGGCAACGTGGTTTTGAAAACATCTGTCCATGGGATTGAATACTGTGAAGAGACTGGAAAAGACAGATGTTTCGTATTCCTTAGAAAATTAAGTAAAAAAAAAAAATGGCATGCAGACATTGGGAATGGCATGGAGCTTGCTCTCTGGAGGTGAGGTTGATATTTGACTCTAGTAATTAAATGGCAACTTAATACTGGAATACATTTCTCATTATCTTACTTATTGTATTTTTTTCTTCCAAACCTCATTGTGGAGGGCGAAGTCAAATTATTTCATCTGTAAACACAAAAGCACGGCATGTGTGATCACTGCATGCTGTCACTCTGTGTCAAAGCACGGCATGCAAATTGAGCTACCAACGTAGACATTCGATACGTTCGGGCTCCAGTTTCACGTAAAGGTGAATGGGGGAGTTCCTCATACAATTCATTAAAACATATATCTCTCAGAAAAAAAATGATTTAAGTTTTAGGAATAACAAAGTAGTCTAACCACTTATACAATTTCCCTTTCTTTGTTTTTAGTTTTAACTTTCTTTTTTATCTTACTAAGCTAACACTGCCCACATAACTGGGAGTCAGGAGTTGTGCATATATAATAGTGAAAATGTCCAAACAATAGCTATCATACCAATTATTCTTGATAGGGCATGCTTTGAACAGATGTGTGCATACCCTCTTACTTGTAAAGAACATATCTGAACCTATATGTAAACACAAAAATCAAAACTTTAAGGTCTTATGTGAAGACCTTGTGCTAAACCTATTCTTCACAATTGTTCACATAGCTTGTGATACACAACAAGACAAAAAATAATTTAACTGTTCCCAACAAAATGTGTTCCTTTTTTCATACTAAATAACAGGGTTTTTAGTTCTTCCAACACCATCTTCCCAATAGCTGCCTCAGAAAGTTCCATGGCACTTTTCAAGAGAACACTCTAATTGAGAGTTTCTCTTATCATACTGCATTTTGCTGATTTTTTTCATGAGTTATAAGGGAAATTGCTATGGGATAATACACTTATACACTGTAAAGTTTTTTTTTCACTCATATTGGTTTAATAAAACACTGATTAACCAACTGGGTAGGAAGTATAAGTGGGCCACCAGACTAGGAAAATTCTAGGAAGAGGAAAGTCAGAGTCAAACACAGAGGAAGCAAGATGAGAATGCCTTACTGAGTAAAGGTACCAAATCCTGTAACTAAACATAGATAAGAATTATGGGTGTCTTTAAATCATAAAAGCTAGTTAGTAATAAGCCTGAGAAATAGGACAAACAGTTTATAATTATTATAAGCATCTATGTGTTTATTTGGGACTGAATCCCTGTGGGACAGGTCAGGACAGAAACTTCTGTAAACAAATGGCACCCAATGTTTGACAACTATATCCATATAAAACCTGAAGAAACTTGGGAAGGAATTCTAGACACAAAGAACAGAGTTAAGCACCTTCTTGGTAACAACATTTCTAGGGAGGGATCCATTTGTTAGAGGCAAGCAGAGGTGCGGATCCTTTAAGAGAGGTTTCCTGACTCAGCGTTAATAGCTAAAATCTCACAGTTCTTTTAAGAGGCCCTGGCACCAAATAGATATTTATGAGCAGTTGCCAGCATGCTTCTTGGTGGTAACATGTACATAGAAATTCTGCAGAGTTGTGACAATAAACGTGGCTCCTTCCTGTACCTCAACCATGAAGCAAGAATCTCAGGAAGCTAAGGAATGGGCTGGAGCCAGGAGCTGAAGGCACAGCTTTAATCCCAGCCCTGGTGTTTAGCAAATCAAAGACTCATGTGCTCAGAAAAAGATAGACATAAACAACAAAGACAGATTCAGATGAAAAAAAAAACTTTTAAATTGTATGTAGACTTGGGAGAGAAGAGAAAAAGAATAGAGAAAGTCCTTTAACAAAGAAATAGAGTGGCCAGACATGGTGGCACATGCCTTTAATCCCAGCAGATGGGAGGCAGAGGCAGGTGGAATTCTGAGATTGAGGCCAGATTGGTTTACAGAGTGATATCCAGGACAACCAAAGATACACAGGGAAGCCCTGTCTCAAGAAACCAATAATTAAAAAAATAAAAATAAAAGGAATAGAGAAAAAATATGTAAAGATGGAAAATACACACAGAATTTGGAAACCATGTGTTTGCTGTCTTTGAATTGTTTGACTGCTGAGGAAGGAACAACAGCTGCTAAAAGAATTTGATTATAAGTGCTGCTGGATTAATCTAACCTATATATTTTCAAAATACTTTGATTTCAAAATTTAAGTCAAAAGATATGTTATGTTAGAAAAGAGGTTTTACTTTTGTTTCCACAGGAAATGAGAAGCTGTGAATGTATTCTTGGTTAAGAAAAATAAGGTTTGATTGAGGGAGAACCCATGAAAAACCTTCAATGGGAACAGATGACCCAGATGAGCCAACATTTCAGAGCACTTCTGTTGCAGTTTCTTCGAAGTTCTGCATCCAGGACAACTTCAAGGCTCCTGGCTGAGATGATCTGGGCTCACAGAATACTTCAGTCAGGACTTGACCATAATTCTAAATTTTCTTTGGGTCCCCATAAGATTATCAGCACCCCCAATCATCTGGAAGTAGCCTAGAAAACTATGCTCATATTCCCCCGCACAAAATGGAATAGGGATGTTTGTCTTTGTTTTTCATGTTGGTTACACGTTGTTATGGATAATGTTAAGAAAAAAAGTTAAACAAAGGAAATTAGATTCAGGATTCTTACTTTGAAAGAAAGAGGGGGGAATGCTGTGGGATAATGCTTTTGTACACTGTAAAGGTTTTCCACTCATATTGGTTTAATAAAATGCTGATTGGCTAGTAGCTAGGCAGGAAGTATGGGTGGGGCAACCAGACTAGGAGAATTTTGAGAAGAGGAAAGGGAGAGACACAGTCACCAGCCAGACAGAGAGGAAGCAAGATGAGAATGCCTTACTGATAAAAGGCAAACCACATGGCTAAATATAGACAAGAATTATGGGTGAATTTATGTTATAAGAGCTAGTTTGTAATAAGCCTAAAAAATAGGCCAAAACAGTTTATAATTAATATAAGACTTTGTTTGTTTATTTGGGGATGAATGACTGCAGACCCAAGTGAAACAAAAAATTCAGGAAACTTCCCATTAGCAGTTTTCACATTGCTGGGGGCTATACATCAAAGGCAATCACTTAACTCTTGTGTAAAGTTTTTTATGTATTTCAGTGATTGAAGGCTTGACTATGTGACCTCTGCAAAAATTGTTTTGAAGAAATATAAATTATTAAATAAATGTTTTCATAAAATCAAGAATCACACTTTGACATAATTTGAACAACTTGTTCATTCTCAAATTTTTAAATTAATAAATAACCATGTTTAAAAATACTAACTCCTGATTAGAAAAACAATTTGTGAAACACAGGTGATCCAGTACCTACTTCTGGCCTATTTTGTCACCAGGCATGCATGCAGAGCATATAAATACTGAGGAAATATGCTTGTATACTAAATGAAATAAGTAAGTCTTTAAAAAGGAATGAATAAAATTATTGCTACCATTGAATTCACAGGATACTTTGGCTTTGTTGAGTAAGATCATTTACAATTACAGCACCCATGAATGGATAACCAGATGAAATATCTATCATACATGTGAATAAATGGAGCACTGTTTGGCCACAGGAAAAAAAAGTAAATTTTATAATTTCTGAAAACATGGGTGAACTTGGAGAAAATTATGTGTGTAACAATCCAGATACAGAAAGAAAAACACCCTGTGTTCTCCTGAATAGAATCTAATAACAACAGTTTCACAGACATTAACTTACTAATTACCAGAATGTTAAGTAGTGAATGTTAACCTTCATGAGAGTACCACTGTATCTCAATTTATTTATCTCTCTTAAACTGCAACAGCAGGAATAGAGCACAGTCTAAAGGCTGCATTAGAAAAAAAATTATGAAGATCAAGTACTGCATAGGCCAGGGACACACATTGTCATTTCTCCTACTGAGAATCTGTAGAACATTTTTGTTCAGTGAAAGGTATTTGTTGACTAAAACCATCACCGTCTTCTCAAAGACTAACATTACCACCTGGAAATGTACTTCTAAAATACAAAACGAAACCACACAGCAACATTGATGTTTTTTATTGTAGCAACTTCTCCTTGGTAGTCTGTATTGTAATTCTGCAAACGACATCAAAATCTTTATTTGAGGTTAAGCTAAGTCAAGTTATCTCCACTCAACTATGACCTACTAAACAAAATCATTTTTGTGTAAACCTGAGAACAGTCATGAGGTGTGCTGCAAAGTGCTTGTGTCTTTACACCCATCCTACCAGATCTAGAATAGCACGGACTATATAAAACAGAAGTTTAAAAAATACCATACAAATTTAGTAAGGGTTGTGGAAGTGTTCAGTTGAAGAATTGTCCAAAATTTGATTCCATTTAGCAAGGAATTTCCCATTCTACCATCTGCCCGTCATTGTACCTCAAGTCCACCTCTCCTCAGCTCTTCAGAATAAATCTGTTTGTCAGAACAATTGAGCACCTATGTGGTAGAACATGCCTTGCAATTAAGGTTTATAACTCAGCTGGTTTTGTACCTTGACTTTTAACCTTCTGTTGGTTGTGAGAGCCATCCTTAAAACATCTGGGTGCCTGACTGAAACAATAGCGTGGTTTCGGCAGTAATCTTGTATAATTTCTGGTGAATAGTAGGGTACATTTAAACAGTTCTAATGGAGTGAACAATACTGTTTTAAAGGGTTCTGATCATTACTTATCTTCCAGTTGATTATAGGAATCTTGTTGGAAGCATTCAAAGGATTTTTAATTTTGAGTCTCTTTATGTCTTCAACCTAGTGATGACACTAATTTCCCCTATTGCCTGTGAAAGGAAGCAGAGTTTTGTCCTTAGACTTTTTTGTTCCCTGTGTCATGTCTTTTGTGTCTGCAGATGGAGCTGATTAATTCTAAGGCCTTTGCAACATTAAGAAATAATTTAAATAAAGAGACATGGTAAAGACAAGTAAGTGTTTCTGTTTAAACCAAAAACTACCAACAACAAATACACAAGCAGAGAAATATTTAATTTTTATTTCTATTGCTTTAAATGATGCTTCAATTTCCCTTATGTACAAATGACATTTATTTAACAGCCACTGAGGCAATATTCCCCCAGCAGATCTGGAATAAGTAAAGCACTACAAAAACATACAGGCCACACTCTACCCCAGGGTCCAGCCCTTGCCCAACAAGATAATTGTTTGTGATGGGGGAAAGTCTCAAAAGAAAATACAGCACTTGTATATTCTGTAATTGTTACCAAAAACATAATGAATCTCATTCAATGTCTTACATATGACAGTTTTGTTTAACAAAACTACATCTTGTAACATTTAGGCAGGTGTCTGTAATTGAGACTTCTTTGCTTAAACAGTGTGTCTCCTGTAGTATTTGTTTAATGACAATCACGTTCTAACTGTGTGTCTTAACAGACTATTTGATCACCTGTGTTTGGGAGACATTCTGTTTGATGGGGACACAAACTCACCCACTTTTGTCAGTAACATACCATTGTGGGAAACGTCCAATGACGTGGAGTCTAAACGAAGCATCTCCCAGCTGCTCGGGTACGATATTCAAAATGGGGTTATATTTGCTTGTGATCTGATTTGAGGATGGAGACATAAACCAAGATACTCAGGTATTCATTTCTAAAACTCTATCCACCAAGTTGTTACAACCAGCATGAAACATCACAAGACATTTTATAGACACTATGATGACAGTAGTTTCCTATGGATCAGTGTTAACCCTCAGCTGGGCTTCCTGCTAACCCAACCCTCATCAAATTTATATCCACATGATCAAATATCTCAGGTTTCTTTGGTTTCATGACATCTGTCCAAATATCACAGTCATGTTCAGAAATAAGTAGATTAAGCTTCTTGCTTTTTTATTTCTAGACCCATCATCTGTGATTTACATAATTCATTAGAAATGCCATGTCAAATGGGCTTTCTTTATAGTCTCATTTTGTATTGAATAATCATTTTATAAGTGAATTTTGAAGTTATTTATGGTATAGGCTAGAAAAAATAGTAAAATGGGACATAATGAAAACATTGTATTCATATATAAAACCCTTCAGACTTGATAGTGTTATCATTTAATACAGCAGTGTCAAAAGTTAATAAAGGAAGGAAGGAAAGTAACATTCGGTTAAGGCATGAGAACTATGCTGAGTCATCCTGTCTGTCTTTGCTTCAAGTAGTGCGGCCCATAGACTTTCAGGAGCAGCAGCTGTCTTGGAGATTGTTATGGTCACAGAAAGTAGAGTCCTGCACCAAGCTTGGGAAATTCATGTGTGACTTACTCAGGATGTCTGCCATATCCTATGTGCACTCAAATTGCTCATGGTGAGTGGATCCATGCACCACAAAGAAGGGTGTGTTCTGTGCCTTCTGACAATGTGGTATGACTAAAATTAAAGTCCCATGTCAGCAAGCGAGGAAACACAGACAAGCAAACAAATAAACAAACAAACTGTGTAAATGTAGCAATCATTTATGTAAAAAGAGGTCATGAATTTGAAAGCCAACAAGGAAGGTTGTAAGAGAAGGGAAAATGATATATTTATGTTATAATTTCTATTAATAAAAAATCTGAAGTACAATATTGACATCAGAGTTTACAGTTGAATTTTTTTAGTGATCAAGATGTGTCTCAGATTCCTTAGTATCTACTTTTTATATCATCTATTGAAAAAAATTAAATCTATTGTCCTCCTTCCCCTAACTTCCCCAAGGCTACCACAATAATCACCATCCAGTTCCCTGCCTTCCACTGTTCTCTAATTTTAAAGAGAAGTTTCTAAAGATTCAAAGCTAGGATAGGTTTGTGAAAGAGAATATGTGTCACTTGCTTTTCTGTGTCTGGGTAGACTTATTCAGAATGATCAGCTCCATCTCTATCTGAAAATTTTATTTTTCTTTACAATGGCTATGACTGTACACACAAGACGGGAACAAGGTGAAGTCAGTCAAGATTCAGTACTTATAAGGGCTAGGCTTGGACTCAATAACTGCATCCACAGTGAGACTTGTTTGTTTGTTTGTTTGGTTGGTTGGTTGGTTGGTTGGGTTTTGTTCAGTTCTGTTTTGTTTTGACAGCTGATGTCTGTTAGGAGAGGCAGAGTTCTCTTCAGGAATTGTGTAGACTGCCAGTGCTCTAGTGGACGGCTCTATCGTGTGTACTCAGTGAAGTAAGAATAGTGAACCTCCAGAATGGTGGCCCTGGCGTTGGAAAGCAGAAGTGCTAGGAGGTTCATTGAGGGAACAAAAGGCTGTGGATATGGGTGGTATGGGTGAATTTTCTCAAGCACAGTGTATACATATATGAAATTCTCAAACAATGAAAAAGTAAAACAAATAAAAACAGAAAAGCATGTCTGCATAGCATAGAAATAGCGCATAGCCTTAAATAAGGAGGTTGAGAATTTCCCTAAATGTTGAATCAATAATTTCTTTCAAACTATCATCAATTATTCCTTTTCTATTGATCATGTCCTCAGGCCAACTTTTGAAATATGAAGAATTACCTAAAAATACCTCTTACCACTTATTGGGCTCTCAGAGGTCAGATGTCTATCAATCAAGAATGACCCCAGGAAATTGGTGGATATTTTTATCCTGTGACAAATAAAATCAAAATAAAACAAAACAAAGCAAATCCTGTAGATATGCCTCTTATAGTCTGTGTGTGTGTGTGCGTGTATGTGTGTATGTATATGTGTGTGTTAGAAGGTGGGTAACATGAAAAGAGTTTATTTGGACTTCTGTGACTTAAATATAATGTTTTACTGTGATTGTACTAAAATTTAAAATCTAAAAAGAAGTTATATGTATGGTAATGAACATTTTAAAATAAAAATAACAAAATATCAAGCAAGCAAGCAAAGGGGGGTTTATTTAAGGGTGGATGGAGGAACTGCCTTGAGTAGACCCCTCTCCTTGTTTTCCTTTGCTCCAGAATATTCATTTTTCTAGTTTGAAAGGAGTGTTAGGAGGTTTTTGAGTCCCCCCATTCTGATTATTTAAACTTGTCCATCAGTTTGGAATTTTTAAAACCCATACACTTAAAGAAACTTTTTAATTTTTATGTCCATGCCACGACTTATGCCAACCAGGAATTCTGTATGATTCCATCTTTCCACCAAAGTGAATTATGTTGGATGGTTGTGTAAATTTTGAAATGGAATGAATTCTGACTTTTTATTTGAATATTTTTACACAGAGAATATTATTAAAACTCATACTGAGTACAAGAAGGAGTTCCTTGGATAACTCAAAGGATTCTAAGGACCTGCACCCATATTTTGGCTGTTTGCTGACCAGTGTGCTACCTGAGACACAGATGGAGTTACGTACCTCCAAACTGACTCATTATATGGGGTCAGGCTTCTAAATCACAGCCCACTACTCTAAACGCTGGTCTATCCCTTTGACTATAACACTTATACACTGTTAATGTAGAACTTAAAAAGATAGGTATCACAATGATATATTCATCATTTCTCATTTCTAAAAATAAAATTAGAGATTTGTATTTTTATTGTTTTTAAGTTAATTATCACTTACTGATTTCATTTTTAAATAAAATAGTAATGATGCAAATAAAGTTACCTGTATTTAGTGTTATATGGTCTCTATTCTCCATGGGTATGAGGTTTTTCTTCCATCCATTTTGAAAAATTATAAAAATGAAAACCTCTAACAGAAGAATTTGACCCACAAACACACAGTATCGTGTTGAGCCCTTGACTTCTTCCCCCCAAATGCCTCTGTATATGATAACATGCAGTCGTGACATTTGTCCGTTGCTGTAGATGCTGCATGCCCCTGCTGCTCACAACCTCAGGGTAGGACTCTGATCATATCGGATTCACACAGATGCATTGAGGGCGTCTCTTAAAATCGTCCTTCAAGCCCACGCTTCTCTTTTGTATCATTTAGCACAGATATAATTTCAGATATGTCTGGCAGGTAAGGCAAGATGGGTCTTTGCACTGGAGTCTTTTCTTCATGAGAACAGAAAAGTGTTCTTAACTCAAAATAGATTTTGTGAACTGAGGAATCCATGTGATTTACTATGCATTTGTTGACAAAATTTATGAGTGACTGATGTCATCTTCATGAATTTCTCTTCCCTGCCTGAAAATGCTGTGCTGTTTATGTTATCCACTTGATTTGTGAGCCTGCAACTCTGAGGAGGGTTAAAGTGGTCCTTGATAATGTACTTTAAGACCATCAATTATCAAAAGAGAGAGTCATTACTTCTATAAATGGCCATAATTGTATATAGAAAGATGCCAGCCAAAGTATTTACTCTGCAAACATTAAATATATATATATAATACTAGAATAGTTATTATTTAATATAAAGTTTGCCAAATATTTTATACAAAGACCAACGGGAAAATGATTTAGGATTTACGGTTACTGTCTGTGCAGGTTATTTCTGCTGTGACTTTACATAGAATTAGCTAGGAGACATACTTCTAGAGAGTGTCAGGAGAGGTTTGATTTAAAAAGCCAAGACCTTCTCAGTGTAGGCAGGACCATTGCATGATCTAAACTCCCAAACTGAATCAAAGGGGAAAGGAGAAATGGAACTAAGCAGCGACATCCAGTTTTCTCTGATTCCTATGGATGTGGCATAACTAGCTAGATCCATGGTGACCAGGGGCTCTACATGTCTGCTGCTTTGTCAACCACCATGATAGAATATATCTGGTCTTTATCTGTAAGCCAAAATAAAGTTTCTTTCTTTTTTTTCTTTCTTTCTTTCTTTCTTTCTTTCTTTCTTTCTTTCTTTCTTTCTTTCTTTCTTTCCTTCCTTCCTTCCTTCCTTCCTTCTTTCCTTTCTTCTTTTGTTTATTTCAAGTTCCTTCTGTTGAGTACATTGTCACAACAGTGAGAAAAGCACATCCTATTTGATGAGAAGATCTTATACCTTTGTTGTTATACTCCATGATGGTGTTAAAAGGGTATGGCTGTTTCCAATTACTTTTCTTCTTGACTAGGTGGTAGCCAGGGGTTAATCATTGGTTCTGGTTTATAAATCTCTGGCTCAATATACTGCAGACACTCTTCAGAAGCATACTTTGTCTTCTCTGAAACTTTTGTGGAAAGTTAACATGACAGAAGTTTCTTTTGTGATTTTATACTGGTATTCACCTTCTGTCAGTGACTATGAATAGTAGTCTATTTAAACCTCAGTCATGATACTAGCATGACTATTGATTTTATGATGTGGGAGTACCCTCCGTGTGCTGTGATTACCATTAATGAATAAAGAAACTGCAGCGGCCTGTTGATAGAGCAGAACTTAGGTAGGTGGGTAAAACTAAAGGAAAGCTGGGAGGAAGAAGGCAGAGGGAGGGATAAGCCGTGGAGCCACTAGAGACAGATGCTGGGAAATTTACCCAGTAAGTAAAGCCTCATGGTGATACACAGATTAATAGAAATGGGTTAAATTAATATAGGAGTTAGCCAATAAGAAGCTAAAGCTAATGGGTCAAACAATGTTTATTTTATTATATTATATTATATTTATTGATTTTTATTGAGCTCTACATTTTTCTCTGCTCCCCTCCCTGTCTCTCTACTCCCTCATTCAACCCTTCCCCACGTCCCCATGCTCCCAATTTACTCAGAAGATCTTGTCTTTTTCTACTTTCTACTTCCCATGTAGATTAGATCTATGTAAGTTTCTCTTAGTGTCCTCATTGTTGTCTAAGTTCTCTGGGATTGTGGTTTGTAGGCTGGTTTTCATTGCTTTATGTTTAAAAATCACCTATGAGTGAATACATGTGATAATTGTCTTTCTGTGTCTGGGTTATCTCACTCAAAATAATGTTTTCTAGCTTCATCCATTTTCCTGCAAAATTCAAGATGTGTTCTTTTTTTCTGCTATGTAGTACTCCATTGTGTAAATGTACCACATTTTCCTTATCTATTCTTCGGTTGAGGGGCATTTAGCTTGTTTCTGGCTATGACAAATAATGCTGCTATGAACATAATTGAGCACAATTGAACATCCTTTGGATATATACTCAAAAGTGGTATTGCTGGGTCTTAATTAATACAGTTTCTGTGTGATTATTTTGGGGCTGAGCTGCTGAGCAGCTGGGAATGAACTAGTGGCCCCTTCCTCCAAAAATGGATCTTAGTCATTTCTTACTTCATAATACATGTTATAGCACCATTGACACATTGGAAGTTACTCTTAGCTTTATTAAGGTGAAGGAGGCATCATGAACTCTTAATCTGAGGCAACCATATTGCAAGGGTATTGTATAGAATTATTGTTCTGGCATGTTTTAGTTTTTCCTCTCTCCTGCTGTGCTCATTGAAGAAAATCATAACAACAACTCAAACAGCAACCTGAAGCAGAAACCATGGAGGAATACTGCTTTCTGGCTCATTTAATCACCCATATTTAACTAGCTTTCTTATAAGGCAGGGTATCACATTCCTGGAGATAATGCTTTATAACGTGGTCTGTACATTATCAACAATCTATCAATCCACCAATGACAGAGTACTATGATCTTTCCTCAATTGATACTTACTCTCATGTAAGCATAGGCTGTGTTAAGTTGACTCTTAAAGCTAGTTGGGATTCCCTTGGCACCCCCTGGGTCCCATAATCCTTCACCACCCCTCTTCCACAGGATTCCCAGAAGCCACTGGGAATGTTTGGCTTTGGGTGTCTGTATCTGTGTCTATCAGTTGCTGGATGAAGCCTTTGTGATTACAATTGGTCTAGGCAATGATCTATAAGTATAGCAAAATATCATTAGGAATCATTTTGTTGACTTTATTTTCTTTTTTGACGGTAATGTTTGGTTCTATCCTAGGTATCTTTACTGTCTAACTTCTGAGTCCTAGAACTCTAGGCAGTGTCGGGGGTAGGTTCGCTCTCATAAATGAGTCTCAAACTACACTAGGCATTGGTTGGCCATTCCCATCATTTCTCTGCCACCTTTGTTCCAGCATATCTTGTAGACAAGGCAACTTGTAGGTCAAAAGTTTTGTGGCTCTGTTGGAGTTTTAGTCCCTCCACTGGAAGTCTTGCCAGGATACAGGAGATGGCCATTTCAGGCCCCACATATCCCATTGCTAGGAGTCTTAGCTAGGGTCACCCTCATAGATTTCTGTGGGTTTCTATTGCTCTAGGTTTCTAGTTCATCCCAGAGATGCCTCTGATTTCAGTTGCCTTTCCCAATACTCTCTCCTTACATCATCTTCCCACCTGATCCATTCTCTTTCCAAGCTCAATCCCTACCAAACCCTCCCATCATCCAACTGCACTGTCTATTTGTCCTTCATGGTGAGATTCATGCTTCCCACCTTGAGCCTTCCATGTTACTTAACTTCTTTGGATTGTGACATGTTTATCCTTTACTTAAGAGCTAATATCCACTTATAAGTGAGTGCACACCATTTTTGTCTTTCTGGGTTTGCATGACCTCACTTAAGATGGTCTCTTCTAGTTCATTTCATTTGTTGGCAAATTTCATGATGTCATTGTTTTAAACAGACGAGTAATACTCCATTGTGTAAATGTACCACATTTTCTTCATTCATTCTATGGTTGAGGGGAATCTAGGCTGTTTCCAGTATTGTGAGACTCCTAACAGAGGGGCTGTCTCTTACTCTGTTAATTGCTTTTGGGTCCCTTTACTCTTATTGTGTTGTCTAGTCTAGCCTTAGTGGGAGAAGAGTTATGCAACATGATATGACATGACTGATTGAAGAATGTGGAGGGCCTGCACTTTTTTGAAGAGGAAGGAAGAATGAAAGTAGGTGAGAGGGAAGGCTGGATGGAGGGCCTGAGAGGAGAGAAGGGAGGGAGGGAGGAGAAACTGTGATTGGACTCAGAAAATTAACTAATCAATGAATTTTTTTAAAAAAAAATCTAGCTAAGATATCAGAGATACATGTGGTTTTCATCTTCTTTCACCTTATTCTCACTTCATTGACTGTATTTGAGCCCAGTGGCTACTAACAAGCTTGAGCAACTCTTCTTTTCCAATGGTTTGTGGGTAACTAATCTTTTAACTGGAAAGAGATTACTTAGTCCTACCTGCCTAGGACAAAACTAGACACTTGTAGGAAAAAATGGTGAAGACTGAGTCAGTTATACTATAGACACTTACAGTCTGGTAAGCATTTACACACAGCCCTACATTGCTTATGATCTGTTTTACTTTTTGATAAGCAACTTGGACCTGTACTCAACTGTCTCTGACTGAAGTGCATGGCATGCTGGACATGCTCTTTCATGTTAATCGGCAAAGGTTCAGGACACTTTGTATATGTAACGTTTATATCACTCATCTGTGAATAGAAAGGATAAGCATAAACAAGATTATGATACAAAAGAGTCCATAATGGCACATTTGATCCAGCTTTATGATTTATGAATATGAAACATATTTTTGAGCCTTAATAAACTTATATCCTTCAAGTCCTATGTACCAAGTATTTTTTTACAGTGCATTTATATAGTTAATCAGTACAAAATTAACCTAAATGGTTTATGGGGATTTTAGAAATATTTATGTCATTGATAAAATACATACAACATGGTCAGTGTGAGGGCTTAATAGTTAAATATACCCTGAATCTGATATTTTGAATTCCTTATTTCTAGCTGATGTTGACTTGAGGACAATCTAAAATATTTAAGAGAGAGAACCCAGTTGGAGGAAGGAGACAATGGATTTTGTTTGCTTGCATATGCTGTTCTCGCTTTCTGGCCGGCATGAGGTAAGCAGCTTTCCTGCACCAAGAACTTCTGTTATGAGGTTCTGGGTCACCACAACTCCCCAAGCAACCAGACCAAGAGACCTTGAAGTAAAGCCTCTCAAAAACAAACCAACAAGCATTTCTTTCTATGATATTATTTTCTCAGGTATTTTGACACTGACAGTGCTGACTAGCAAAACCATCCAGTCAGGGAGACACTATAGAGCCACCTCCAGGGTCAGACATGCTGAATCTTGCCAGTAAGCCACTGCCATGTGGTGATATACAGATTAATAGAATGGGTTAAATTAAGATGTAAGTGTTAGCCAATAAGAAGCTAGACCTGATGGGCCAGGCAGTGATTTAATTAATACAGTTTCTATGTGGTTATTTCAAGGCTAAGCTAGCCAGGCGGCCAGGAAGAAGCAGCTGTCTCCCCCTGCACACATTATCTGTAAGCATGGTAACAAGTGGATAGATAAGGCCCTGCAATATCATCTGAGAGTTTACATCTTGATCTACAAGTAGGCACAGCTTACTGGGAATGGCATGGGATTTTAGAACATCAAAACCTGCCTGTAGTGACACCTCCTTTCACAAAGTCACAGATCCAAATCTTTCCTGAATACTTCACCAATTGAGAACTAAGTATTTGAATACAGGAGTTGAGGGCAGTGGCTCTCTACTCCCTAATGTTGTGATCTTTTAATACAGTTCCTCATGTTGATGTGATGTACAGAATACTGTATTGCAGGCTCATGTTGTGGTGAGCCCAACCATAAAATTATTTTCATTGCTGCTTTGTAATTGTAATTTTGCCACTGTTATTAATTATAATGAAAATATCTGTATTTTTCAATGATCTTAGATGAACCCTGTGAAAGAGTCATTAGACCCTCCCCAAATGGTTTGTGACCCAAAGGTTGAAAACACATGTCTAGGAGGACAGGCTAATGCAAATCAGCAGAGTGCCCAGACTCAGGGAATGTTTTCCTTCCACAGTTAAACCAAATATGAATATCTACTGAGACACACCCAGAACTTTGTCTTCTAGAAAGCCAAATGCTCTCAAACAGATATGAACTTGAGGTACCAAATAATATGATAAAATAGCTAAGCATTTATTAAGCTGATTTAGTTTTGTTTTTTTATGAATACCTTACAAAAATCATAAAATAGGTCCTTGAGAGTGCAATGCATTCTAATGTTTCAGATAGTTATAGAGCATTTCATGGATAGACATGATTAATTCATTGAAGACAAACACTAACTACCATTGTCTCATAATATTAAATTATAGTTCATGATGTTGACAAAATTAATTTCTGAAGAATAATTCATATTCTGATCAAATCTTTTTATTACTTAAAATATAATTTTTAGCAGGAGTATACAGCTATATCCTATGTCTTATGGATACTTTTATTTTTACTCTAATATTTTAAGTAATAAAAGCATTCTATATTCTTTAGAAAACAGTAAATATCTTTCTGTCATTCATTTCCCTTCTTCTGTTTTTAGAATAGTTATCTTTCATAGTATTTACAGATAAGTAAACTATTATTTAAAAATAAGTATTATAAAATGTTTTAACTGTTTGACAAAAATGAAGTTTGTTTAATAAGTGATCTTCATTACATTTATAGTTATTCTCTCTCTCTATATATATATATGTGTGTGTGTGTGTGTGTATGTGTGCATTTTGATTTATTCCTCAAATTTCATCTAGGTTGTGCTTTGGAATATGGTCTTTCACTTGGCTGGGATCTCATATATTAAGCTACGTGTACTGGCCAGAAAGCTGGATGGGTCCATTTGTCATCGCCTCCCCAGCACTGGGTTCACAGCAAGCCTAACATGGTCAGATTATGAGGGTGGGACCCGCGGCTCCAGCTCATGCCTTTGTGCTTGTTCTGCAAGCACTTTCTTGACTGAGCTACTGGTGCAGGGGATCTGCACCATGTCAATCATGTTCTAAATAAATGCTGATTGGCCAGGTAGGATGTATAGGTGAGAAAACCAGACAGGAAGTAGAGGTGGGGCAATGAGAACAGGAGTATTCTGGGAAGAAGGAAACACTTTCCGCAGTCCTGCCCAGACCACGTAAGAAGCAAGATGTGACCTGCCCCGCTGAAAAAGGTACCGAGCCATGTGGCTAACATAGATAAACATAATGAGTTATATAAGTTATAAGAGCTAATATGAAGCCTGAGCTAATGGGCCAATCAGTTTGTAACTTATGGAGACCTCTGTGTGATTTTCTCTGGGACTAAATGGCTGGGGGACCTGGCGGGACTTAAACCCCAACTATCAACTCCTCCATGTTACAAGCCACCGTCCCAGCTTCATGATATTCTTTTTATGTGTTTGAGAACTCTCATGGTCTATTCATTTTTCTAGTATCACTTCCTAAGTTTTATGTTCTCATAGTTACATTAAAACCATCTTAATGATATACAGAATACTATTTTGTAGGAAACTATGCATTTGTTCATTTCTGAATTCACTTGAAGCACTCCACTATCAACATCTCCTATTTGCCTTCAAGTGCTTACTCTTGCAGATAACTCTTATTGCAAAAATTAATTGCTGTACAGTGTATCATGAATGCAAAAGCGCAAACAGAATTCCGTAGCACATTGAGTCTCACATGAAATCTAATTGCTGCCTTTACCAGTACAAACATTCCATATGTGAATGCTTCCTGAATACGTATCTCTGCTTCTGAACTCTGCTCTGAAGGTTTGTTTATAGTTTTGTAACTGCCCATGAAATGCTTCAGGGGAACCTCTACTCTTAATGTCTAAAATCAAAGCCCTTAAATTTCCTTCTCACTTGTCTTTCTCAATATACCATGTTTCTACAGACGTCATTTGTGGCTTTTGTTATTATTTATTATCATGTTAATTATTCACTTAATTTGGCAGAAATGTGGGACTTGTTGTTGACTTATTCTTTCCTCTCACCCTCATTGCAATGCCAGCTCTCTTTCCCAGCTCCTAGATGTTTCTTTTCAAACTAGGCTTCATATACCAATGGGGACCCAGCCACAAACACTGATATTAGTTATGACACTTACTTGTTCAAAGTTTTCAGTGACTCTCATTACATGCAAGAATTAGACAGATTAGATAGGCTTCTATGTTCTGGATACAGCAGAAATCACTTTTCCAGCTCCCTGCATGGACATGTCACCCATACTCATATTTCTTATTCACCTGCCATGTTGTAATTCACACTTGGATGTTTTCTAGTCCTTCTAGGGTCTCAGCGCTTTTCATAATTGTGGTCTTTACTGTTGAAATTAATGTTGTGTTTAACTTTTTGAAAGGCTTTCTTCTTCAACATTCACATTAAAGCAGTCCTACTATTTCGTCACTAAATTCTTGCAATAACTCACTGTGATTTAACTATTGTAAACTGCTTTACTTAACTTTGTCTACTAATAAAGACAAGGGCCTAATCTCTTGACTGGCTGGTGTTCTCCCATGCCATAATAGCATTAGACATTAGACATTCTGGAAATATAAAATACTGAAGCGAGACCATATGAAACTACTCTTCTTAAGTAGTTGTATCTACACATGTACTTGGAATAATGATTTTTTCTGGATTATCAGTGTTGCCATTTTGAGGGCTACAGTGTAGATTAGCACACACATTCTCTCTCCCCTCTGGATATGTAACCTTATGCTTTCTGTTTGAACTCATCTTAGAAACATCATGTACCAAACAGTAATCCCTTGACATCCTCTCTGATTTCCAGCAGAGATGTACACACAACGCTGTCAAAGTTCATAGCACTGACAAGTGGGAAACAAGGAAGAGAGAGCTCTGTCCTCTGGGAACTGGAGATAATCTAGGAGCACTGCTCATCTGTGGAGTGCTTTTAGAAAACAATAAAGCTGTCTAAAACCTGATCCATCCCTTAGCGTTCCTTGGCCAAACAATTCTAAACAGTGGTAAAATTACTCACTGAGGTATTGGGAGTAATGTTGGTCCAGGATCTAAAGAGCAGAGTGACTGGTGTTGAGTTTTTCCTAATACATGTGTGTATTTTAATTTGCAAAAATAATAACACTAATATATTATTTTTTCTTCATCATAATTTTCCTTATCATCATCATAATTTCATGTGTGTGTGTGTGTGTGTGTACGCACGTGCATGTGTGTGGTATATATACATTGTTATTGTATGGCTGTGGAGACCAAAGAAGGAAGTCAGCTTTCCTTTTCCATCACTAGATGTCTTGTGAGAGAATGTCTCACTGAACCTGGAGCTAGCAAGGAGGCCAGCAAGTTCAAAGATTTCTCTGTCTCAGTCTCTCCCACAAACCACAACCTCAGTGCTGGAGTTGCAGGAGTGTACAGACATCTGTGACTTTCTCAGAGGAGTAGAGAAACTAATAGCAGATCCTCATGTTTGAACAGCCAGTGCCCTGACCAACTGAGCCATTTCCTCAGCCTAATAATAATGGGTGGTAATTGGAAATTATTTTTGATTACTCACTATTACATAATTGGCTCCTGCCACAGCTATGGGTTTGTTAATTTTCAGATAAGTGAACAGCATTTTGAAGGTCCTCACGGTTTATATGTCTAAATCATATTGAACAGTCTTGCATATAACTAGTATGTAGAATAAGCAGTATTAAAAGTGTGGTTATAAAGACTGAGAAAATGGGTTTGACTAGATCCAATTCTTTTATGTGACCAATTGAGATTTAATTATGTTTAAAACTAAATGTGGTGAGGCAGATTGAATGCCACAAGGGGACACATTTTCGTTTGCAAAATGAACTTTCATTTCATACATGAAGCATTCTCATTAAGCTGGATATAATAAAGTGAACACGTGTGAGTTCAGAGAAGGCTCAGATAATCACAGAGATTGTTGTACAGGCATGAGCATCTAAGTGCAAATCCTTAGGAAACACATAAAAGCAAGTAATGGATTTAGATATACCTGTAACCCAAGTACGATGCAGGGCAAAGACAGGGGTGTCCCTGGAACTTCCTGACATCTATGTACCACCCTGCTCATCAAAAACCCTGTTATAGAATAAAGTGGAAATGCATAGACCAGGACATCTGATGTCCTCTGACATCTGTTCATTCATGGATATATGCAGCCCACCTCACACACTTATGCATACAGTACCCACCAAATGCACATACACAGGCAGGAAGAAAAAAATCACAATACAGACTCACAAGGAAAAGTCCCAAATTTAACATGTTGTTTTTCTTTTTAATTTGTTATTTTATTTTGAAGCAAAGGTGCAATTGATATAATGACACATTTCATCTGTGGTGTGATTTGGTAATTGTTTAAACTCTATGTTTTGTTCATATTAACATTGATTCACCATTGTGGAGGCTGTGTGCACGAAAAAAAGGAAAGAATCATAAATATTAATTTGTGTATATTAAAATAGTTTTGTCTTTCAGAGATGATTGAAAAATTTAATCTTTCAAATAAAATCATCATAAAATATTGGACAAATAATTAGCTGGTGGCTAATAGATGGATTTTTAATATTTAATATGCTTATTTAGTCAGAGCTGTGGCTCGTGAAATCAGACCGTGAGTACCCAGGGGGCCTTAGGATCAGTGAGGACAGCTGTAGGAAGGGACCAACTCAACAATGAATGCTCTCCAGTGCACAGCTTCACACTCAGATCTTCAGGCTCACAGGAGTGGCGCTGCTTAAACCCGTAGGTCACAAAGTAAAACAGCTTTAAAGTGGGATGGATATTCAGTGGGTGAGCAGAGGGTTGTTGATAGAGGTGTTAGGAAGCTGGGGTTCCCTTGCTTAGGAGAGGGAAGAGGGATGGATTGGTGTGATGAGAATGTATTAT
Organism: Ondatra zibethicus; assembly: GCA_004026605.1. NCBI lineage: Eukaryota > Metazoa > Chordata > Mammalia > Rodentia > Cricetidae > Ondatra > Ondatra zibethicus. The sequence goes on along the minus strand of PVIU01004874.1, from coordinate 94,812 downwards.
AGGAGAGTGTGAAATTGTCGGAGAGTAAACTAAATACAAATAACTATTATTATTATGTATTATCATGTATATTATGTATTCAGTTTGGGGACACAATAAGGGTGTTGAGTATGCCCGTATGGTCTTTGTCTGGATTCTTACTGACTTCGAGAACTTACTTCTCCAGTCCCTAGTAGAGTTCCTGACAGCTGTATCGTTACTCGTGGTCACTTTGTAGTTGAAGTAGTGGTATCATTTTACAGAATGAAACACCCACCTTCCTTTCCTGTACAAATAAGTGATAAGACCCCATTCACGTTCCAAGAGTCAGTGAATATGACATTTCTTCAGCTTGTCTCTGACTGCTGAGGATGATGCTGTAACTTAAGTAGGAAAGTTTGCCTTGGGAAAAGCCATTGAGAGGTCAGGATGGATGTGTCATTTAGGCTCAGTTTGCCCACCCTGATCCGTGAATCTATCTCTAAGTAATTAAGACCTACGGGAGGTCAGGAAACCAGACTGCTCGTTGTAGACTTTAAGCTTGCTGATGAAATGCATTTACCATAAATTTCAAAAAGGGGCCTGAAATCGAGCAAAGGGCTGTTGAACATTCCCACTCCACAATTTTCATAATTTTGTGGTTTTCTTTTTTCTGAGACAGAGTCTGCTACGTAGTCTTACTAACCTTGAAGTCATTACAATTCTGAACCTGGCTACAAAATCACAGTCTTCTTACCACAGCCTCCATAGTGAAGGCACTCCAGGCCTGGGACACCACACTCACACTCTTTACTTCTACTCTGAAATATTCTCTAATCTGGTAAACTAGAGGGTTTATGAAGCCCAATTTAAATCCCACCTGCTGAAAAAAGCCTTCTCAGAAAAACATAAATTTTGTAGAGGAGCCTCATATACCACTTTTATCATGAAATTTATTCCACGTGTTTTTAAGTTAGAGGCCAGAGACTTAGGATTTAGCTCAGTGGTAGAACCCTGTGCTGACATAAGATCAAATGGCTATATACTAAAAATTTGTATTCAATACTATTGCTTCCCTATTTACATTGTGATTTCTTCAAGGTTAAAGATCATATCCTTTATATCTTTGTGTGGCCACACTACTTAAAGAACATCTGTACCCAGCCACTTCATCATTTATTTACAAAGCTAAATGTGTGCTACCTCAGAATCACACTCCATAATGGGCCTGGGGATCAATACATGTGCATCTAATTGAATCAAGTCTTGTTAGCAAGATGCAGAAAGCCATCATCATGTGAGGAATACATCTGACTAGATAGTACAAAGACCAGTCTGTGCTTCACTACAACCCTAGGCATTCGAGATCATTTCCTATTGTAGTGGAAGAGACACGAGTACATAGTGACTAGAAAGAAGTCTCAAATGCAAGAACAGAATACCTACCTTAGCTCAGGAGGAGAAGCTGAAACATTTGACACCCAATGCCTATGGAAAGAAGGCTTACAAAACAAATTCATTGGCTCTATATTGGGCAGGTGAGAAAATGTATCTACTCTCAAATCATGCATTATTCAATAATAAAGTAGCAATTACAATGCAACAAGACCATAGTCATCTGCTGATTTGTTAGGACTTTTATTTCCATTCCAAGACTACCCTGTTTCTCAGATTGAGCACAGCAATAAATGCAGAGGTTTTTGAATGCTAGGATTAGCAACATATTCTTTTTCAGTCCATTAGGGTGATGAATGCCCTGTAGGTAGATGACAAGGAAATCCCTGGATTGCTGCCTGATCTTTTTGCATTGCTGGGGATTCCACTTAGCCCCCTGCCACAACACTCCACAGGTAGGTTGGCTGCCTTCATCTGCAAATGTTTCCTGTGGTTGGCTGCACAGCAAGCATTGGTACCAGAACTGTGAAGACCTATGGTGTTTACATTGCTATTGGCTAGCTAAGGATCCAAACCTGGCTGTTGTTTTTATTAACAAACAACCGAGATTTTAATACAACATTCAGGAAAATTATGAGCCAAAAGTAAAAAATTTGAGTACTTCCAATGTTTATATAGCATAGTTTTAATGCAAACGGATAACAACTGAGTTTATCTCCAGGAAAACTAAAGCATTTATTAAAAGTCTTTACTTATGTTGATTGAAAGTTTATTACAAGAAGGAAACATGTTGACCTGAAGTATCAATGTGATTGGCTTTTGACTCAAAGCAGAAGTTCCTATGTTGACCTAAAAATAGCATATTCTCCAGTCTACAAATAGTTTTCTCCATCTAAATCTAAGCTCTTGACTTTTAGATTTTCCAAAGTTGCAACTGAATCTTAACCAGGACTATTACTTTCCCAAGTCGTGTGGACATAAAAGAGTGGGATATTACATCTTTACTCAGAGCTATTGTTTGCAGTCCTTTGGAGCCCAGTGGATCATTGAGGCAATTCCAGAATCCTCTTCTCCATGTCTTCAGGACAATATTATTTCCAAAACAACATTCAACCTAATCGCCCAATCAGCTTAGTGAAATTGAATAAATCTTCCCACTGGTCACTTAAGAGCAGTTGAATATATGATATGTGTTGATAGTCACCATCTGTAAGCCTTTCTGTGACTGACTCTTATTTAGTTTTAAGAAGTCACAAGACACAGATGCAGAGCTGACATCGCACTGTTTCTCTTCCTGTTAACTGAAATTGAAGCAAATTGGCCAATAAAGAGATCATGGTTAGTCAAAATGTTGAGAAAATGTGATTGTTTACTATTCAACATTTAAAAAAGGCACCTATACCAGTCCTCCATGTGTTAGAAAACAGTGGAAAACAGAGAGAGAGAGAGTGCGAGAGCAGAGCAGTAGGCAGGAGGACTGTGAAATGCTTGACATGAGCGTGACATGGTCTTGGCATTCACGACCTCACAACGACTGTGCTGCCGGGATAAGCACCAGACCAGACTAAACCAATAAACACTCAGTCATTCGATGGAAAGGACTTCAGGAGGAGAGGAAGTCAGTGTCTTGAGTGATGTAGTTGCTGATGAATTACTCAAAGTTCAGTGGATGGAGGAGTGGCAATGCTTACAATGAGTCACAGAAGAAAATAAACATGGAAGTGAGATGTGGCCTCAGTGAGAGAATCATAGGGATCCGGCAGAGGTAGGATTAAAACATGGGAGTGTGAAGAGAACACCGTAAACAGTATTTTAGGTGCATGCTTAAAATATTTGAAAAATAAAATAAAAATTAACCTTGGGATGGAAGTAGAATACCACGTGTGTTTTTCTACAAATCCTACATCCTCTGGAGGGAATGCATCTCTTGGACCCTTCCCTTTACTCAAGGACAAAGCAAAGAGTCTGGTTATGATCGAAAAAGTTACGTATACAAATAAGCAGAAGATATATAACATTATTAAATCACTACGATTATCTATATTTATCAAGAATATTGTGTCTGATGAAATAAACTATTAACTGGGATAGATGATACACTCAATGCCAGTGAGACTTGGCTGTGGAAGTCTCCACTCCAAATACACCACACAGCAGTCTAAGTGGGAGACCGCTCACCCTTGCCTTGCACTTTGCCTCTCACCCTGGCTCACTCACCCTTTCACTGCTGTTTGAGAATCTGGCTGCTCGCCACAGCTTTCAATCAGTTCTCAGCTGGATTTTAGTCTTCTACACTGGGTTACCAGGTTCCAGGGGATCCATTTCTCTTGGTATTTGTTTCATCAAAAAATTAATAGCATAAAAGGCTTTTTTCCAGAAAAGAAAGGGGATTTATAACTAATAGTGTGGTAATGAAGGAAAAATGTATTATGTCCTAAAATTTGAAATTAATGAAGGTTAAATTAAAACATTTAAAAAAACTTTTGCTCAAGGTGTTATGTACCTGCCTTTGAAAAAAATAAATATAAAAACAAACCTAGGATTTTTTTTTATTTCAGAGCCTTGTTACTAATTTGTAGTCCATATAACCATATATACACAATGGTATTATTTTAACATTTTTGAGTATTTATTCTATGTAAGGTCCTAGAGATAGAAATTGAGATGTAGTGATATCTCTGAAATTTTTCATTTTACAGAGGTACTATACCACATAAAAGACCTTAGGATTTAAGGAATCAATCATATTGATTAAGAAACATCTGTGAGCCTTTCAAAATTAGGGAATTAGCTCTTAAATCACAAGTGACACTCAAATTACAGTCCACAAGTATCAAGTATGAATGAGAACCACAGTGCCTATGTCACACCTGAAGCAGATCAGCAATGTCTAGTAAGATTACTATCAGAGTGCAGAAAATGACAGACCATGGCATAATGTCTTCACCATCCTCTTGGCAAAGTTAAATACATCTAAAATATTCTTATGTGTATGGTTGAAGACACCAAACCAATAGACTACCTTGATTTAATATGATGGTATTATGAATTCATTTGTATTCTGTCTGTTATGAATACCATGACTGTGAATGATCCACAAGGAAGTCCTCAGAATGAGATTGTGCAGGGACATTAGGGTTGTTTGAAACTTAAAATTAGGAAATTCTTTTGGGGTGTTGGACATCTCCATCTGAATCATCCTGTAGGGGAGCAAGCTATCAGAGCCTGTGTTACTGCTTTTTTTCTGCTTTCTCTGTTTTGCTATAATGCTGGGTTCCTCTGAAGAAATCTTCAATTTGGATCTCCATGAGTGATTGTGCCTCCTGTTTTCTGTCGCACATGTGATTATTTTCCTGTTGTCTCCAAATCACTGTTAAATGTATGACTTCAGTGTTGAAATCAGTAAACTGTATCACTGGCATAAATCAAATACGTTCTGGGTACAGTTCTGCAAGGAAGCATCATTACTAACACCCACCTATGATGGATGCTGGATTTACAGCAGTGCCCAATGCCGGCTGAGTGTTTCTCTTCTCTGCTTTCCACATTGAGACTTCCCTACAGCATGAAGACAGTGCTGTCAAAGTCACAGGCTCAGTGTCCTGCTGTCTTAGACACTTTTAGCACAAATGCAGACATCATCTGACTTTCCTGGGGTGTGGTTGTTAGTTTTTCTTCTCTTCTCTTTCTTTTTTTCTCTTACCTCCACTACTCCGTCTTTTTACTTATTGTACTTTTCAAAAAGGATCCCGATTCCTTGAGACTATGAATGATTACTTCTTTGGAGAAAAGAATTTCGTTGGTCTGATTAAGAATCTAGAAACATAAGCCGGGCAGTGGTGGTGCATGCCTTTAATCCCAGCACTTGGGAGGCTGTGAGTTTGAGGACAACCTGATCTACAAGAGCTAATTCCAGGACAGGCTCCAAAGCTACAAAGAAACCTTGTCTTGAAAAGAAAAAAGAATTTGAAAACATGAAAATGACCCCCAAAGAGCAAGGAAGGCTAAATATTTCACATATGTATGGAATTTGATGATACACTGATCTTGGACCTCCAGCCTACAGAACTTTGAGAAGTAAATGTTTGGTGTCCTAGCTTCCTTGTCCACATTGTGTACCGTAGCTGCAGAGCAAAGACACATGGTTACCTGATTCTAACTGTGCAGCGGCAGTGGTATAATTAGATGCAAACTTCCACTCTCGAGGATTTGGTTTTAGTTGTTGCATCTGTGTAGAAGACAGATTCATTGGTCAGTTTGTGAGAAAAATGAGTCCTTGAGACTACCCTGCTGCTTGAGGGCTTTGGGGACTTAGGAGTAGGTGAACCGAATGAAGAGACTTTGTGAAAATTCTTGTGAGAAATTGCTGAATGTTGTATGTACGTTATGTTGAACATAAAACACACACAAAAACCCGATGTGCTGTGGTCCCCACCATTCAGCAGAGTGGTATCACCTTTAGGAAACATTGTTCATTGTGTATTTTCTGGGAGATAAAAATTTTTTAGGAGTTTTGAACATTGACATTCATATCATTAGTATGACTCACATCTATAATCTGGATGATATGCCCAAGGCATCTATATTGGTTACCAAAGAGCTGTTTTAACTTTATTCCAGGGAGTTTCTGGGTACGTGCTTGTCAACAGGAAGCTTGAGAATTTCCCGATGAAGATGCCCCTGAATTTTATTGTGTTGAACTTCGACTTAAGTGAGAGGCAACATTCCCTCAGAAGCAGGACCCAGTATATTCAGACCATGGCTCACCCTGTTAGACAGCAGACTCGTCTAGAATAATGTATCAAAATGTTCAAATGAAAAGTCTCCAACGGCTTCCTTTGTATAATCAGTTTGTTCTATGCTGACTACAGTAAAGCAAACCCTTCCTGGGATACTCATGAAGAAACTTGCAATTTCCTCCTTTTCCCCAGGGAGCCCTTCATTTTCCAATAGTTGGGCCCACAATTCACTTAAATATATGAGCAGTGCAGGCAGAGAACCAAAACCCCGATAAAAAATCAGAAGTATTGAATGTCCAGTTTAATTTCCTATTATGTACATGAAAGACGAGTCTTCATATGGGTGCCCAGCTTCACAGTCTAACATTTTGTGACAAAAAGGGAAAACGGATTCTCTTTAAAATATTTTCATTAAGTCAGTGAAAACTGTGCGAAACCTTAAAGTGGGAGCCAGGTTCCGCTGTCAGAGACTTCACAGCATGGTAAGGCGGCCCAGTCATTTTCTGCTATGGTCGCATCTATGAAAATGAAGGAACTGTTTGACATTTCTTCTGCAAAAGAGACAGCAGTCTCCCCCTGTACCGTTTACCGCTACACAAGACCATGTGTAGAGAGTTCGCTAATCATGAAATATATGGGTATAGTTATAAGTTTCAGAATCCTAAAGGTACCATTTAGGAAAGAAGCTCCGATTTAACAGTTTGGAATATATTTTACTAAGAAACATTAGCTCAAAGACAAGAACTAGAAGTTGATCTTTGAGTAAGAACAAATGACATTTTGGAGAACAAACAAGATATTTGATTTAAAAAGTATTTCCTCTTTTCATTGAGTCTCACATGAGCACTTTGGAGAGTGTCTCAACTTTTACTCTGATCAATCACTAGGATACTAAATATTTACTGAACATCTCCTGTATCTCAGATGCTAAACAGATGTTTGCCACAGGGATATTAAAATGTAGAAGATGAAGGACTTGTCTTCTTTTCCATTCACAGGAGACACCTTAACGACATGGAAGAATTATGAGTCCACACAATGGGTAATGGTGGCAGAGGGGGAAACTGTTGAAAAAGAATATAGCTACGCTCGGACGGCCAGGGGAAAGATGTTCCCACAGGGAGGAAACATTCCAGGTGAATCTTGAAAATTGCTCATAGGAAAGCGGAGAAGATGAGGATAGCAGGACTCTAGTGTCTGAGGACACCAGAGGAAGATGAGTTAGAGCCGGTAGTGGGCGTGTATATCAGATACATGCAGGATGAAAATGGGATACTGAAGACCTCAGGCAGAGCCAGATGAAGAATTTTGCTGCACGTGACACCAAATGCATGTTCTACTTTGAAGGAAAGGTGTGTATAAAGATACTGGCATTAGCCTGTCATGAGACGCTGAAAGTCAGAAGCACACAATGAGGAATACAAGGACTTGACAACTCTTCAAACGCTTTGATGCCCATGTCTGTGTTCCCCAAACTGATACAACAGAACTTTCTTTTTACAGAGATTACATGATTTAATATACATAAATTACCAAATGTTTTCTATATGCCTATGTCATCTTACAGACTACCCTTGTTTCAATTCTAGGATACTCATCTTCAGTTTGATCTTCGTTTTTCTATCAAAACCCAACCTTGTTTTCTTTTTTCTATGCCTCTGGTTCAACATTAGTGATTATTTAAGAAACATTAAACCAACACTTTTAGTGTTTGAATATTTTTATATTTATTATATATGTATATATATATAAATATGTGTGTGTATAAAGTTATACTGTTAAAGTAGTTGAGTAACAGAAGCAAAATTTGTTTAAAAGTCTTTAAAATGAAGGAAGCAATATGTGTATATCAGTAAATACTCAGATAAAATTAATGAAACTTGAGTCACAAGAGAATTTTTCATTTCTTATGAGGGCATTTTGGTTTTTGTTTGTTTTATTTTCTGGGTTGCCTTTTGATTGAAATTTTTTTTTCATACAATATGTATCGATTACAGTTTTCCTATCTACAGTCCTTCCAGATTCTCCCCCACACCTCCATCCATGTCCCTTCTGTATCTCTCATTAGAATAAAAACAGCAACTAAAAGTAATAGAAATTATTGTTATTAATAATAAATAATGAAATAAAATCTGAGAAAAATTAAAAAGAAGCATAATAAGGCAAAAAAGAAGAAAAAGACTCAAAGAAAAAGCAGAAGAAATACATTTAGACACAGAGAAACTCACGCTTTCACACATAGAAATACTATAAAAACAGCAAACTGAAACCCGTATTATATAATGCCAGTGCAATCGTGGCACAGATGTATCAGAACAACCAGCCACTGTGTGATTGGATTCACGGCCATGAGACAGAACCCGTGCCTAACACAGGTGATCAGGATTCTGAGACCAGATAGGCCAGGTAACTAGGGGGAACAAAAGCAATATTGTTCTGCTAAAGGTACATAGCAATAAAATGACTAACGATTTATGATGCTAATTAGTAATACTAAATTCAAAGGTACATGTCATGCTCAGCCATCAGTATAGAAGCTCTCTCCTGCAGTAAATGAGATCAAATGGAGGAAAACATTGTTTTCTAAAGCAATAAAATACAGCATAGTTTGTTCTCATTAGTTTTGTTCTCTACCAGAATTGTTATGGAAATTCACATGGGCATGATAGCAGCACTTCACATTTCAACTCATCTGTACATTTTCAATTTTCCTTCCTCCCTCAAAAAGAGACAAGAGTCATTGGCTGTCACCCATCTAGTTACTAACATAGGGTGGCGAACCCTGTTATATTGTGGGCAAAATGTGAACTCAGGGGTTGAAGAAATGGTTCAGTGTTTAAGAGCACTTAATGATCCTACAGAGTGTCTTAGTGTGGGTCCCGACATTGAAATTTGGTTGGTAAATAGATGCCTCTGAGTCTAGCTCTGAGGGATTCTATGCCCACATATGACTCACACAGTCAGCTTTACTCACATGCACACATCTTCTATACATGCACACACAGAAAAACAGAAAAATAAAATTTAAAATTTAAAAGTATAAAGTGTAAGACCCACTCATGATAAGCTTAATAGAGGCCTGAGTCTCTGTAGTTTTCCCTAAGGTAATACCTGATTGCAAGAAAGACCGTAACTGGGATCACACAGGCACCACCAAGGAAATTCTTAATGTTCCAACTGTTGTAAATAGAATCACCTGCCAGCACACACACATCGCTTTTTACCAGGACACCCCTAGACAAATGTCAGCCAGTCAGTATTGAACCGGACACCTCAAACCGTGCTAATGTAATTTCTCTGGGTTTTGGCTTTAAACAGTGCTCTCTAGAAGGGTGGGGTACCTCCTCTTGCTGCTTCACTAACCAGGTCCCTGCCAGCTTGTTCTCATGGACTATAATAAACCTTGCTTTTGCATTTCGGTGAGTTGGTCTCCCTGGTGGTCTTTTGGGGTCCCCACGGACTGGGCATAACATCACCTACATTCAGACGGCCTCGTTTGGTCCTATACAAGTTCCCCATTATCAGTCCAGAGTCAGTGAGTTCCCACCATCTCAGGTCAGCTGTTTCTGTGGGTATTCCCATTATGATCTCGACTCCTTAGCTCATGTTGCTCCTACCTCTCTTCCACCAGTTTCCAGAAGTTAGGCCTGGGGGGGGCAATATGGGGGGCACAAGAGCAGGGGGACGTGGGAACTGGGCTAGGTATGTAAAATGAGAAATGATTGTTTTTAAAAAATTAATTGATTAATTAAAACAAAAAACAAACAAAAAAGGAAAATATTATAAACTTCAAATAAAAAGAAATTACCATTAAAATGTGTTATTTTCTAACTAGGAAGATGTTATTGGCTTACTGTAAATTGTTTTTATAAAGAAATACATAATGGTCTGACTAGAATGATTCTTCAGGTACTCTCTGTGTTCAAATCATGGGCACATCCATCATCAGCATTTTGGCATAAACTTTCTTTGCCAGGATTTAGTGGATGATTTTAAATTTAATAAGGAGAAACTTCAGTCAAATTAAATTGAATCATTTATCTGACAGTGCTGTGGTTTACTGGACATAATTACTATTCTTCCTCTGTTCTCTGATTCTGAAGTGTTTATAGATGTTGATGAGATCATTACTAGTCAATATGAAGGATCAGTCTATCAAAATAGAAATAGTTGAAATGGACTTTAAGGAAATAACCTTTTTGTGTGCTAATAGAATTTGTACATAAAGAGGTAATGTTTGCACTGGGATTCAATACCCAGGATTCTGGACTGACTGATACATTGATAATACGTATCCCAGTATCTAAAGAGGAAAGAAAACTCGTATAATATCTTTATTTCAATTTCCCCACTTTATACACAGGACTAGCGTGCTCCATGCTGTCAGTTCTGATTGCTTCATTGCACTGTGTCGCAGGACATGTGGGTAATGACAGGCAGTCACCAACCTCATAGGAAAGAGGTCGCAGAATAGAAAGATAATTACTTTCCATGGTGAGTGATACTGTTCACACACATTAATTCATTTCCTCATTGAGCATTTTCCATATTTCTTTGATCAGGTAGGCAACATAATTTGTCCCCAAATATTCCTCACAGATTTTTGGAGCCCTAGGCTTTCAGATGATCTTAACATTTGAAAAGACAGAAAAGAAAGGAGGCCGTTTTGTATAATAAAACAAGTTGAGCTGGAGGCAAGGTGACTGGAGGGAGAGAGCGCGCGAATCACACACAGAGGGGAAGAAATGAGAGAATTGAGCAAGGTGTGGGAAAGATAACCGTGTGGACAATGAAACTGGAGAGAAATTCACATAAATATGAGGCCTCAAATATGAGGAAGAAATAGATAGGTCCATAAGATGGAATATAAATGTAGAATCCAGGACACTAGCTGTTCTTGTTATGACTCTGTGAATAGATAACCAAGGAAGATTGTATTACATTTGATATTTGTGTCCATTCTCTACTAATACTTTGAATTTGGAACCTCACAATGTTGTGATACTACAAGACAAAACTTTGAAGAAGGAAAGCAAGGATTGGTACCCCACTTGAAAGATTTGGAAGCTTGTTGTACATCTATGCTCTTTATCTGCTGAGGACACACTAAGGAAACAGCTTCGTGCAAAACCAGAAAGAAGATGCCTGCAAGGTATCGGACACCTGGGCTTCCACTTCCCAACCTCTTCAGAGCTGGGAGAATTAAATATCAGTCAATTAGGGCACATAATGAATTGAAACCTTTTAAAGTAGCCTGAAGTAATAGCAATTAGGACAACATTACTATATTACTGTTCCTCAGATTCTGGCCTGGACACACGCACACACACACACACACACACACACACACATACACATGAGAGAGAAAGAGAGGGAGATAGAGACACACACACCGAGAGAGAGAGAGAGAGAGAGAGAGAGAGAGAGAGAGAGAGAGAGAGAGAGAGGAGAGAGGAGAGAGGAAGATTGAGAGATTTCAGAGGACTTCGTAATCAAGAATATTATTAACTTCAAAATTAAATTGATACCATAGGATCCACAGAAATGGAATATTATTATACATCTGCAATTTGGAAGTGAAATTCACGTCCTTCACATTGCATTTTAATGCACTAGGTCTTCAGAGGTGGTGAATGAGAGCAGTTTAGCTATCATCTATCAGCATTTTGAGTATCTGGAGCAAGACTTTAATTTTAGAGTAGTTGCATAACCTACCATTGAATTCTGATCTCTTTAAAAGGTGGTAGGGTAGGAATTTTGTATTTTAAAAAAAATGTAATTTAGCAGTTAAGAGAACTACACTACAATTCCATGATGTATTCAAATAGAAGCATCCATGTTTCAGAATTAATTGCTTTCATTCCTGTTAATGTCAGTTAATTGCAGACTATTTGTTTTGAGTTGAGTCCCACTTAGCAAATAATTTCCATTTCTCACAGAATTTCACCTCTAAACCAAAAAATAATGACCACCTCGATCTGGAAAAGAAGCTAGCAGAATAATGTTTTTCTTCTCTCATCTTTGTATCAGTCTGAAATTGTATAAAGAAAAAAAATAGAGAGAGATCATAAAACCACTCATCCCTAAGTGAAGGAAAATGAAGCTACAGCTTGATTATATGGTCATATGTTCAAGGTTAAAATTTTCTAATCAGAAAGAGTACAAGGAGACACCAAGGAGCCCTAAATGCTGTCTGAAAAGAAAGAAACCATGCTGGAAGCTAAGAAGAGGCCCTGGTAGCCCAATCTTAGCTCCTCCTGAAAACATTGTCTAAACTCATTTTAGGTGCCATGCACAATATTTCAAAGGCATGTTATAAGAAACTGACTAATATGGTATCGTGTAGTTCGTTGAGTGATGTACATAAAGTATATACAAAAGGCATTTAATAAGATAAAGAATGTACATATAAGAATGATGGGTTGTCTCGCCCAGCCTTAATACAAAGGGAGGAGCTTCGTCCTAACTCGACTTGATATGCCGTGTTTTGTTGACAACCATGCCCCTTTCTGAACAGAAACAGAAGAGGAATAAATGGAAGGGAATGACAGAGGGGAGAGAGAGACCAGAGACAAGGGGGTGGGGTGATGGGGGGACGTAGAGTTGGAGAGGAAGGATGGGAAACAGTGGTTGGGATATAGAAAAATTAAAAATTTTTTAAATTCATTAAAAAAATGCTTACATTTTTCGAGACAGGGTTTCTCTGTAGCTTTGGAGACTGTCGTGGAACTAGCTCTTGTAGACCAGTCTGGTCTCAAACTTACAGATATCTGCTTGCCTCTGCCTCCTGAGTGCTGGGATTAAAGGTGTGTGCCACCACCGCCCGGCGAATGCTTACATTTAAAGCCAAATTATAACTGTATCTAGAAAAGGAAGAGTAGTGGATTGCCTGGTTCTCACAAATGATCCTAAAATGAGTAAAAATTTTCAAGGTAAAGAAATAAAAGGGACAGAGAATCACAACGACCCTGGGAACAAAGAATATTTAGTCTCCCAGAATGAGGAAGGGCTTTTAAATGGGCTCCCAAAGTACCCCTGTTTTCAGCTGGCCACAAACACATGCTTATTTTCAGCAGAGATAAATGAATCCTTCCCTTTATCTGTCAAGGACAGATGCAGAGGCACCAACAGTACCAAGTAGCCATGGCTCATCTGGATCTAACCTCCTGAGGAAAGACGAAAGTTATTATCAGCGAAAATCACAGGACGGAGAAATGAGGATACATGGGATACACTGGTACTTTTCTCTAAGAGTATTTGCAGTGGTCAGCTTTGATTGTCAATCTGACACAACCTGGAGTAACCTGGAAGGAGAGTGTCAACAATGAGTTGGCCTGTGGGCACCTCTTTAGTTGGTATGAAAAGACCCTGTTCAGTGAAGGCAGAACCATTTCTAAGCAAGAGGTTTTGAACTGTGAAAGAGTGGAGGAACACCAGCAAGAGTGCGGATAAGAATGCACACACTCGTTTTCTTATGTTCTTGACTAGATAGGAAGTTACTATCTACTTATGTACCTCCTGGCTTGACTTTTCCACTTGATGAGCTGTAAGCTGGAACTGTTAGCCAAAATTAAACACTTTCTCTCCTGCATTGTATTTTTTGGGGAGTGGGGTTGGGGTATTTTATCACAGTAACAGAAATGAAACTGAGACAATACCCTAGGCAGAATTCTTCAAAGAGGACGAAGCCACGGCTGGTGCACAGGGATTTGCCTAGCACACAAGAAGATTCCAATGCTTCTTGATTTTCTTCTGACTTTAGTAAGACTGTTGTAATGTAAGCAATCAAAATACACACACACACACACACACACACAAAAAACCAGAAAAACAAAACAAACAAAAAAAACAAGCAGACTTATCAGCGTTAGGTGGTTTTCATTTGCAGGAAATGGCAATATAATATCCAAGGGTTAAATGACATCTTCTGTACCTACCTGAGACCTTGGCAAAAAGCTAAAGTAGACCAACCATCCTGTCACCTTTCCAAACTCAAGGACCCTATAACAGAAGCTTCTCTTCTGTCTTTACTTTTTTTATTCTGCCTCTAAACATCAAATAAAACTAATACGTTACCTACAATCTGATAGATTTCACCTTTTAGAATTCTGGAATCAATTAGACCCTATTGTCTAATATTAGACAGGAAGGTCCTGAAAATTATGATTCATGGAAAAAGTGAATATCATATGTGTGTGTGTGTGTGTTTGCGTGTGTATGTGTGTGTGTAGGTATGTATATATAAACAATTTCATCTAGGCTCGGACTACTTTTCATTGATTTTACAGCTCTGCTTGTGCGTGCACACACACAAACACACACACAGTGCCAATACACTTTTAATTTCCCTTCAGCTTGATTTTATCAGTTAAGCTTCCGATGTTATTAGCACTTAGCACATTTGTTGTGAGAGGGCAACCCTGCTTCTGCTAAAACTCTACAGCTGTTCAAGGAGTTAAGATCCTCCTCTCTCAGGTCACTGCTATTTAAAGAAAATTCCTCTATGCAAGAATTTCCAATTAGTTGTAGGCCACCTTTTAGATGCTGATAAAGTCCTGATTTCATCTCTTTCCAAAACAGCATTAACAGGTCCTGAATCCCTTCATCTTAAGTCCTGGCAACCAGATAGGAAGAGCATGGATTAGGGAAACCAGGTATCACAGTTGAAAATCAGAACACTTTGATCCTAAGTAGATGGATTAAGGTTTAGTGGGTGATTTAACTCATTAAAGGGATGTCTAATATTTCCCATGCGCTTTTGAAAAATGCAGTCTGTTTTTGTAATCTCTCTAGATGGATTAGTGCTAAGTATAGAAATTATTATAAAAAGCAACAAATGTATATTTGACTACTTGCTTACTCATAATTATCACATAAAGCTTAAATTATGCAATTGAAAGTTCTGTCAATATACAATAAACCAAACCTCGTTATATTTTTTTTAAAAAAATCTCTGTAAACTAAGTACTTCAGGGTTATTATATTGCATTTTTATGTTGCCAGAAAATAAGAATTAGAAGTTATCTCTGTTACCACACTTTTTGTTGAGAACATATAAAGAAAATGTGATTTAAAATGAATCCCGGGATCCAGATGAGTTATTTCCTTTTAAGATAGAGTTGTATGTATGTGCTAAGTGCTAATAACATGGCCTCTTGCCCAATGATCATTGTAATGAGAACCAAAACAATCTAGTAAATGAAAGTTGTCTATTTATGTATATATCAATCTCACAGGAGCATGAGAGTATGAGTCCACCTAGATTTATTTAAAGAACATAATGAGAAATAGTACTATATGACCGTCTTTTACTTTATTTTTTTTTTAATTTTGTCAAGAGCTCATTTGTATGTACTTCTAGATCTTCTAATTCTCACAGGGATTTACATTATAATTTTGCTTTTCAGAAAGGGATGTAATCTGGCATGACTAAAAGTGCCTTGGTGATGGCAAAGTATGACTGTTAGGTGACATTGATCCAATGGAGAGAATCCATAATGAAGAGTGACATCTATCTCCCTCTCATCATCTGTCATCTGCAGCCTCAAAACGTCCAATAGACACCCAGCTTCCTCTCACATGAATATCTTCTGTACTTACTCCACCGCATCACACATATTTGATGACCTTCGTTCATTCTTATAATGTATGAGTTAGGACTTCAGCAAAAGACAAGCATGCTCTCATGGCAGGGAGCTAAGTTCAGGAGGGAGCACCACAGTCTTCCTTTCTTCCTTTCCTAATCCCAGCTTTGCCCTTGCTCCTCACTGTCTGTCTTCAGTTTGAGAAGATGCCATGATTCCATCCAAACATCCTACTATTTTCGATGACTGTGTCTTTTGCTCTCAACTGTGAATTGCTGCTACACACTGGGAATAATGGCACAGAAGCACCCCGTTTGTTTAAAAGGTATCACACAGTTAGAGCTAGAGAGCTAAGGATTGTTTATTCCCCAATTGATTTGCATGGGTCCTGTGAGAGCCATCAGCCAGCACTCCGGGAAGTAGGTGCCATGGTCTGCTGTGTTTACACTCTCCACTTGAGTTCACTTAAGTACATTATTAATAGTTTATGTGACTCCTTGATGTTTGATATGACTGCTTTCTTGCAATGAAGAATGCTAAAGTGATGTCATTTTACTATGGGGTTTAATTGCTAATTGCTAAAATGAAAATATACTCTTCCCTTTGGATTGAATGCCTTTGTGGCTTCGCGCTGTTATTGGTCATCTGTGGACTGGGTCAGAATAACACCATTTTGTTTTATATTTTGTCCTCTATATTTCCATATTTTGTTTACATGCAAAGGGAGATGCATTTTGGCTTGTTTATAAGGGGGTCATTATTTTACATATTTATCTATAGCACATATTTTTATATAAGAATTATTTAGTATGGAATCATGTTTGATTTAAGACCATTAAGTTTTGACCTAGGTTAAGTCTCTGTACTTAAGTAGTGGGAAAAGTGAGAGAAAGAAACTGTATCTCACTGACATAACTACACAGCCAATTTATTATATAATTCCTTAGAGATTATATAATTATGGCCTATTGTTCTAAGTAGATTTTTGAATATAGAAATTTGTGTTGCATCCAGAGTGTCTTGTTATTGACATTGCTAATTTATAAACTCATAAAAAAGTCAAATGACCTTTGCTTCAGTTGATAGCAAACTACAAGCAGTCTTTCTTAAGTATGAAGTTTGAATGTTCTTCTCCTTAACTATACAATGTTTATGACCTAGAGCTGCATGGGATTGCATAGTCCTTTAACACTACAAGGCTTGTGCACTACTGAGGCCAAATGAAAATGGTCTTAGGACAATAAAAGAGCAGAGCCAGGATGCACGTTGTAGAGTGGCATAGATGGCTCAGAAGCCCTGAAGAAAACTATGCTCATATTCCCAAATATTGTCTATAAATGGAGAAACTACACCCATATTCTCAAATATTGTCTATAAATATTTGTTTACATTTAAAGGGGGATATGATATAAGTATAAATAATTTGCATTGGTATGGATCTTGGTTTATTGGTACAAATTTAAGGTCAATTTTGTTATATGTGTTTCTGATCTTGATTAAGGTATTGTGTTTGCATAGCTCATTTAAAAATGTAATGCATAATTAAGAAATATAAGTTAATAGATACTCATCTATAATAGTCAAGCTTGTAGTCATGTTAGTTAGATTTTCTAGATGTATAGAGATATATTTCAGTTAGATAGGTATTCTTTAAATCTTTCAGAGACTTTCAGAATATGGCATTTAAAATGTTTTAATAACTTAGGACTTTTCATGACAATGAGACACATCTGCTCCTGGCAACACAATCTACTTCAAGAGGAAGATGTGCATCGAAGAGGCTCCTTATGGAGTTGGTTAGCCATTTGGGCAAGAGACTGCTCTTGCCTGGACTGTTGTATAAACTGGACATGTAGGACCCACAGAGAAATGGCTACTGAACTTGCCTAAAGGTGAGATGATCCTTTGGGGTTCTTGCTTCATGAGACATTCTGCAGGACACAGAAGAAAGTGACGGACAAACTGCCAATATAGGCAGAACTGTCTTTGGAATTTCCTGCTTCATAGAAAAGTCTGCTGGATACTATGAGCCTGTAGGCTGAAGATTGGATGCCCCGATGGTACAGAAATCTTTGGCTGTCCAAGCAGCAAGATGCCTCTGTCACTTCCAGAGTTTGGAATTTGCTTACAATGCACTTCCTGTTTACTTAGGTAATATTATATCCTTCTGGTGTCTTTGATGGAGTTGAAGAATTTATAGTTATAGTTTTCCTTAGTTATGATAAAAGATAAAGTAGATATCAATATTGTAATTCTTGTTTGATTCCTGTTTTGTTATATGTAATTTTACTGTGTTAAAGTTAGAACCTTCCTTTTTATTTAAACAGAAAAGGGGAGGTGATGTGGGAGTCCCCTCTGTATGCTGTGATTACCATTAATGAATAAAGACTGCTTTGAACCTAAAGCAAGGCAGAACTTAGGTAGGCAGGGAAAGCTAGGCTGAATGCTGGGAGAGAAAAGGGCAGAGTCAGGGGGAAGCCATGGAGACACCACCAGAGTCAGACATGCCAAAACTTTGCCAGTAAGCCACTGTCGTGTGGCAATACACAGATTAATGGAGATGGGTTAAATTAATATGTCAGAGTTAGCCAATAAGAAGCTAGAGCTAATGGGCCAAGCAGTGATTTAATTAATACAGTGTCTGTGTGATTATTTCAGGTCTAAGCTAGCACAGTGGCTAGGAACCAACAAGCGGCCCCTCCAACATTCGTTCACCACAAGATCAATGTCATAGTGCTTTCAATTTCACAGTCCCTGATAACTAGAATTTCAAACTACTGCTTCTAACAACTTGGTAATATCCAATAGTATAATTCAACAATTTTAACTGAAGTTAAAACATTGCTGTGATAGCTGTAAACTGTTTATAGATTGATGTGGCTCTGGATGGTTCCCACCTGGTGAACTGTTCTTATTACCTACTTAAGTAAGTATTTTGTGGGTGGGAACTTCAGTTATTTAGTTTATTGAACTTCAGAATTCTTGGTGGTATTTTGCTTCTGTTTTTTTTTTTTTGTTGTTGTTGTTTTTAATCCCGCCCCTCTCTTTCTTTTTGGAAAGCAGCCAGTGAATTTGAAATTAAAATTAGAAACACAATTCAGTTTTTTCTGTAAGGTATTTTCTGGGATTTTAAAATGTAAAATTTCAATAGTTGACCATGTTTTATCTAAAGGATACACATGAAGATGTAAATGTAAAACCAATTTTTTCATAGTTAATAT
Source organism: Ondatra zibethicus (assembly GCA_004026605.1). Lineage (NCBI taxonomy): Eukaryota > Metazoa > Chordata > Mammalia > Rodentia > Cricetidae > Ondatra > Ondatra zibethicus. Next base: position 75,915 of record PVIU01004874.1, on the reverse strand, counting down.
CTGAAGATATCCCTTCATTTTACTGCATTTCAGGGGGATATAAGAAATATTCTCAAGGATGAGAGTTGCAGCATTACGTAAATACCACTGCCTCTCACCAATATTTGGAAATAATTACTGACATTATCAGTATATTGTGACTGTTTCTGTTCAGGTTTTCCCCAGGCCCTACCCCATATTTTCCAATGGGGTATATACTGGCTATTCTTCCATTTTTTGCTTTATTTGGAAATTTTAAATCTTCTCATATTTGAGAAGGGCATGATTGGTTTTGCCTAGAATTCCAACACTCAGAAGGCTGAATTCAAGACCATTATTAGTTCAAGAGAAACCTAAACTATTAATAAGGCATCTCAAAAACACCCCCAAATAAACGAACAAAAACAGATATATTTTCCTCTTTTCTGTGTTTTTATAAAATGGGGGGTATATTTATTGATTCGCATTAGATAAATTATCATTGTTAATTATTTTTATTGAGTTTCTTCATAGTTTTGAATGCAAATTATCTAGGAAGTTTAAAATGTTTTCTAAGTGTAGGGCCAAGACATCCAATAGCGGCTCAAAACAGTCAACGCACGTACAGAATGGAAGTATGATTCATCCTAATCTTGATCTCATCACAGTCCCTCATCTTGTTCCATCATGATGAGAGTTAATAGCATGTCTGCTCCCCCAGAAGTGTGCACTGCTAAGGTCACGTGACACATAGATGTATGCCAACTGTGTTTGAAGTTAATTAGCCTAAGGCACACATGCTGTATTTAAGGTGTTCACCTGCCCCTTTCAGATATATGGCATGTGTATTGCTAAACTGTAAAAATAGACCACTGCAGACTCCCCTTGCCATTCTAGTAAATCACATATATTTATGCTTTTAGGATATTTGCATTGGTGTGACACAAAGAACTACATTTTGAAGTACACATAAAGATGAAGTAATCTGTCAACATCAAGTGAGACCTAGTTGGTGGTCTTCAACATCTAAATGGGGGTGTTACTTTGTAATTTTAAAATAAATTATGTAATTTTAGAATAAATCCTCATGGAAATCTGACTTTTCTTTCAATCCAATGTTTATGAAACTCTAACCATTCCTGCAAACACATGCTGAAGTGCGGTCATCCCATTGATTTGTTAATAGTTTACATGGTACAAACTTAGTTAAAATTATGGACAAGGGGAAACTGCCTAAAAAATTCAGAGGATTAAAAATATTATGAGAATAGTTACAATGTTCATCTAAAGTCCAGTTCTGACTCTTCATCTGTTTGCATTCCTCAAGAACCAAAAGGCATTTTTTTTCCCTTCACTGTGGTAAGAATCTGCAAGCATGAGACTGCTTTCTGACATTCACTGCAACCTTTAATAAAGAGAGAACATTGTGGGACTAGTGTGTATGCCCACTGCTAACCATTTCTGTTGGCGTGATCTGAAAATGAAGATTTAGCAGACTGTAAAACATATGAACTGTCTGCCAGACAGCAATTCCTGTACTAGCCAAGTATTTAAATTAAATCTGGGTATCTGTCTCTCTGTGTGCGTAGCACATACATATTTTCTTTAGGCCATGAACTTCTAGTTTCTGATAAGTAGAAACAGTCTCCTTTGTTGCAAGATAAGAAACACTACATATCCATTAGCTATTTTATCTTTATTATTGAGCGTTAAAATGTAAAAACCATAATAATAATTGCATAAAAAGGATTAAGAGAGTGGCATTTAGTGCAGAGTATGGCTACATAATTACATAATTATAACTACATTTATAAACTCGTTGCTAATGCTTCATCAAAGCAAAGCGAACATTCTTTCTGCTATTTCAATTGATGGTTCCTACCTTTTAAATATTTATCTAAAAATTCTCATTAAGTTGATGGGGAAACTGGTAAACTCCCTTAATTATCACACATTTATATCTTGTTCTTTTCATGTAATTGGGTCTTTAAAGGTGTTTGAATAACAAAGTACACCACTTGGATGCAATCCTGAAGCTAATTTGATTATGAAGGAAAGGACTCCAGGGAATGACTTGAGGGAGTGAGCTGCAGATGTCTATGAAGGAATGTGGAAATGTCAAAGCAAGGTGTGTATGTGGAAGGGAACTACAGCTTTGCTTTTGATGATTGACATGATTAAGTTGAGGTGTTCATGCAGAAATGTTAAAGAGAAGATGGCTGTGGAACAAGTCCAAATTACGTTGAAAAGAACTATAGTGTGTGGGAAAAGTTAACAAATATTATATTTAAATTTTAAGGAAGTTTTCCTCTCACAGAGAACACAATGAAGTCCATGTTATACATGGAAAATATAATGATATACAAACAGCCTATTGGTTCAAATAGAAACAAGGATTCCCAATATGGAGAAATAATCTTTATGTTAAAAGATTAACTATTTGAGTATGAATGACATTCAATGTGCCACCCTCCAGAATACTAAAGTCATGATGTGATTTCAGATTTCAGGGGGGAAAAAGGTTTATATTGTATAACATGAAGACACAGTATAGCAGTTTCTTGAACTGCAAGCAGGTATGGGTGACTTGTACTTAGCAAGCATTGATCATTTGTTTACTTTAGAATTTCCCTTATTACATAAAAGTTGATGTCTTATTTTTCAAATGTTCTCAGCAAGATTATAGCCATTTGTAAACTTACCAACCAAAAAAAAATGTATTAACTCTCTCTTTCATGAGTTCTAGGCTAGTTTGAGATATATCATGAAACCAAAAAGCAAGCAAACAAATGTGCAATATCTTATTATCAAGGCCTTGGCTTTGCCCCTTGGGAACCAGACACAGTGTGTCACCCCTCTGCACATGACAAGCAGTACCTCACCTCTGGACACAGACACAAAGGTCCGTTTGTAGAATGGAGACTCCTGATCTTTACTCTCTGACATTTCTCTGAGGAGGCAGATTACCGTCTCTCTGTCTCTCTCTCTTCCTTCCCCTTTACCTTTCTCTCAATAAACTCCATACTCAAGCTCTGTCTGTGTAGTGTATCTGTGTATTTGTCTCCCGCCCGCCATGAGGCCGCTGGCTCTCATTTGCCAAGATCTCTCTCATACCATTTTAAAACATAATAGAGAAGAATCCACTCTGTATGAAGTAGAATCCATCAAGGTTCACATGTAATGGCTCCAGATATCTGTGCGTATATACCAACCTGAAGACTCCTTTCTTGCATAAAACATATGGAATTTGAATATAGCCTATGCATACCCATTAATGTGTTTTAAACAAGCTTCATGTTATTGTTCTCATATTTAGCTATATACTGCAAAATTAGTCAATTCCTATGTAATTAAAAGACAAAAGAGTCAATTGTTCAAAAACAGATTCAACTATTTTTATTTAACCATTTCTAATATGTAAAGTTTTGTGTATGTTTGGGGTACTGGGGAGTAGCACACATCTCTACACACATGCAGAGACCAGATAAATCTGTCAGGTGTCTTCCCCTATAACTCTCCACCTTCATTTTGGAGGTGAGGCAGATCTCTTACTGAACCTGAAGCTCACCATTTCATCTAGGTTGTCTGTGTAATGATTTCAGCCACATAAGGCTGATACTTACGAGTTCAAGGGGCCATGCAGGTGCAGACAAGCCCTCAGGCAGAAGTGCCTAATGGCCCCCGGGGATGTTAAAGGACCCCCGCATGACCCATGTGCTGCATGGATTACATCCTCCACCTATGATTCAGCTAAGCCCTTGCACGCATTCATGAGCTCCATCATCTGCGTACGACGTATCCACATGATATATCTCCTGTGTACATGTGCTAGGCAGCTTTTAAAAGCTGGATGCACCATCTTCCTCTCTCTCTACACACTGATTTCCCCAGGCCTGTACACGCCCCCTCTAATAAGCTCCTAAGCAGGTTTGTTGCATGTTCCGTGTTTCCTTCTCATTCATGCCAGGTAATTTCAGTCTGTCTTATCTGGGTTCTCCCAGTCTTGAACCACCGCTAGGATTACACATAACTAAGCACAACTCTTATACGTGCTGGGGTTTTAACTCAGGTAATTTGTTTTAACAGCAAGTGTGTTAACCCCTGACCATCTTCCTAGCTATATCCCCAGCTGCAGCATCTATTTTGAAAGACTCATTCTGATCAGAAGTTGGTTTAATCTGTGAATGTGAAGTCTTTATATAATGTAGGGTTAGATACACAAGTTAAGTCTCAGCTACATTTTTCTTTAAACTATAAGATTCTGATAATCCTGTAAGGCTGGTGTAATTATTGAAAAGAATAAGAGGCAGCCCAGGGATCATGCTATGGATGAAGAAAAGAATTGATATGAGGGCTGGAACAGGTTTTAGAAACTCTCTATATATTGCCACTACCATTAAATGTTTCCTTTCCTCATCATAGCTTATATAGTATTTCACGTGAATAACAGGGGAAGAAAGCAGAGGGGATTAGATCTCTTTTATCATGAATATTTAGGATTTGATTGTAGGAATTTTCTTCTTTCTTTTTACTTGTTCCTTATTTATAAAGTTAGCCTCAGTAATTCTCACTGCATGGGATATAACTGGTTCAAAACAGCATTGGTCTTTTATATGAGCAATGAGATCTATCGTTCCAATTTTGAACATTTTCCCTAGCTAAATGCTATTAAAACTTTTAAGAGATAAAACATACACAAGAAAGAGAAGTATAACAGTAGGAAGGAGGATTGAAACATTGGGTACATTCTTCTTTGTCCCAGTGCAGGCTATACTGTGAAGAAATAATCTCTAATGTAAGTCAACCTCTCTTTGATGGAGAAGGCTAATTATCATTGTCTTCTATTGCTGACATGTTATTACCATGACCTCATTAAAAAGAGGCAGATCTAATTAATAAGTTATTTACATTACAATAAGCCATAACTCATGTTGGATATTCCCAACTAACACTGAACTGTCTAACTTCATTAAACCAATAAATATTGCCAGAGGGCTATGTCTGCGATTACCATCCTGATTTTACCAATTCCCCCACAACAGCCTGTGTCTTTTAAAGATCTATGTCAAGAAATGCATTATTTTCCCCATTTAGAAGTTTCATTTAGCTGCCCAGTGAAAATTAATTTCCTAATTATTTTTCTAGTATGACAATTTATTTCTTCTCCCTTAAGGGCATTTATAGAAAAATCTTTATTACTGTAAGTTTATTAAAAATCAGTATCCATTATTGTTGTTTCTCTGTTTGCACAAACTAAGATAGTTAGATCTTTACAACCAAGCACCATCTTATAAGATCTACAAGAATAACACCTGAAAATCATTTAAACCAACCACTGCAGTTTCTACTGTGTTCATCCCAAATAAATCAAATCGATTGTGAAGTCTTAGTCTTTGTGCTCCAAACTTACCAGACTGTCATGAAAGTAACTCTCGCTTTTCACACACTGTGAATATTACTACCTCCTTTCCAAGCAGGAAATCTCTTACTTGATAGACAGAACTATGTAGTTTCGGGAGAGTAGAACCTGCCTGCAGACCAGGATGGTTCACTGGGCTCCTCAAGGGTATTTTTGATGTCTCTAAAAATAGCATGCTGCTTATTTTGATGACTAGGACACACTCTTTGAAAGTGATGCCCTGTTTTGTAAGACATCTTTTTTGGTTAAACTGACAACTTATGTATGGTATGGTGAGAGTAGATTCTATTTGTAACTAAAAAGACTGCCAAGGCAAATCGACCTCAGGAAATTGAGTCTCTAACAAAAACAGAGATAAGACCTCAGCAGTAGCAGTGTTTTCCTAACACCAGCAGGGTAAGTAATGAAGTCTTGTTGATCTTAAGCTAGAGGGATGCTTTAAGGGGACAGCTGCCTAATTCTCCGATAGATTAATCCATAACTTGGCTCTCCAGGGGCAGCAGACATATTACTGCATTTCTATACTCAGTGGTAATAGCATACGCCATTCAGAGGAACCGAGGTATACAATTTCATATTATGGAAAGAAAGGGTTATTTCCTTAGCTTTGCATGAGCCTTCTTCATGGTCAATTAGGTGTGTTGTCTTTCCTTCTCAGTAAGTTTCTTGGTTGGGCGTCACAGTAATATTCTCAGATCTGAAGCACCATTTAGATTGCAGGAAAAACTTCACATACATGTGTGTGTGTGTGTGTGTGTATGTGTGTGTGTGTGTGTGTGTGTGTGTGTGTGAGAGAGAGAGAGAGAGAGAGAGAGAGAGAGAGAGAGTGTTCTGTGTGTATATGTGTGTGCCTTTTCTTTTTCTGAAAAGGTTCCTGCTAAATAACATATTAAGAGAACAAATTTGAGGAAAATGATTATTTCATATATCTCAGCTGTGACATTTTGAAAATACTGAAAGAGTAACAACTTAGAGAGGACTAATAACCCCATCATTTGAAGGTTCAGAAAGAACGATCCTTTGGGTTAAGCTGACTGAGGTTTCACAATTCTCAAGTGGATCTGAATTATATGAATCGTCTGAACTTCACTCAGACATAATGACTATTTTTATATTTTTAAATATCTATTAATGTCAGTGTATTTCCCTTTATAAAATATATCTGCTGACTATTCTTAATACTAGATTACTTAATATCATGCCAGAATGACTTTATTATAAATCCTATTCTCTCACTTGATTGAGAGCAATCTATGATAAGAAAAATAAAATACAATCCTCCTGTAAACTTTGTTTCTTGTAGACCAAATATTTCAACACATTTGCATGTTTTTGTTTGTTTGTTTACTTCAAATTTATCCAATCACACACATTGTCAGTTTTATGGGCTTCTGTAATATCTGCATGGTTTAGTATTTTTGTTACTTCTTTTTCCCAAAAAAATGACACATTAAAAAAACACAAATCCCTCTCTTCATTTCAGTGTTCTTCAATAACTTTACAAAGACCTGTAAGGGTGGAAGTCTTAGGAATCAACTTGTGTTTATTCTTCTGACCTATGTCATCCAAATGAATATTATTATCTCCATTATTCACTATTCATGTTGTACAGTAATTCAGGAAGAATGCATTGAATATATTCTCTATGTTGAGCATTGCTCTGTGGCAAGTGTGGTGGAGAGAAAGGTCCCCACTCTCAGAGAGCTTACATGCAGGTGGAATGAAATAATAACATCCTGTGAACATCTGTGAAACCCCACAAAAGTCTGCCACTGAAGAAACCAACTCACTCCTCCAGTTCACAAAGCAAAGTATAAAATATTGTGCTTACTTTTTCCAGAACTAGAATTCAGTGAGTCTCTGAAAACTTATAAGGAGTAAGCCAAAGTAATTTGTCATAGATCAGTTGCCTATAAAAAGATTATGACTTCAGGGCTAAGTACCCCTTTGTCTGCTGTACATCAAGTAACAATGACTAAGACCTGGGCTTGTGTTTACTCACAAAATAAAGGCGGTTGAAAAAGAGAATCAAGTGTTCACAACCTCCAGGATCTTTTACACCAGAGGTTCTGGCACCAACCAACAACCCCTTCGCATTCCCTCCTGTACCTTTGTGTAAAAACACCTGGCGATGAGGCAACTGCTAGCCGTCACACACAAATGGACATAAGAGGTTTGAGGGCACACTCTTGATCTGAAATAATACTGCACCACCAGTTCCTTTCCCACCTCAACCTGGTCTTTGTATTTCTGCAATAAGAGGGCAGTTAAAATGTATTTGCATAATTTCTAGCCTTTGGAAAGACATATGGTTTTCTATTCTCTTATTTTGCTAAAATATCCTTATAATCATTTAGTACTCTGGTTGACAAGCTCAGCTCTTCTTGGCTTTGGTCTAAAGAGCAGAATAAAGACCAATCCAATTTTGAGAACTATCTGTAGTTTCATTTCATATTCCCTGTGCATAAAGTCAAAAGATTTAGGAGAGAATTATAATTGTCCCGTACTTTAAATATTATTGAAATTGCAATAGGCTGATATTAAAATGCTCTTTGAGGTTCAGTCTACTGATTTTAGAAAAGAAACCAAGTTCATTTGCAAAGTTATGATGATTTCTTTTCCTAGGTTTTACTTGGTTAAAGTAATATAAAGGTCTATATTAAGTTACCACTGGTGAATCAGTATTTTTTTATTTTTAATTATATTAAAGTGTACTGTACAACTTATAAAAACTGGTAAAGAAGGTCTGGGAAAACAGTTCAGTCAGTAAAGTGCCAATTGTGCAATAATAAGGACCCCATTTGATCATTTTCTCTCACATAAAATTACCAGGTATAAAAGCAAGCACATATAAAGTCAGCACTAGGTAGTCAAATACAGCTGAACCCTGAACTCCCTGGCCATCCAACTTAATGTACTTAGTCAACTAGAGATCTTTCCTCCAAAAATAAATTAATAAATAAAGATAGTTACAGGTGTCTTGAGGAATGACACCTGAGGTACCTGCCAGTATACCTACAAACATAAATTTGCATGTCTAAATTAGGGTTACTATTGCTGTGATGACACACTATAGCCAAAGCAACTTAGAGGGAAAAGAGTTTATTTGGCTTACACTTCCACATCACTGTTCATATCAAGAATTCAGGCCAGGCACCCAAACACGGCAGGATGCTGATGGCAATGGCAAATGCAGAGGCCATGGAGGGGCGCTGCTTACTGGTTTGTTCATCATGACTTGCTCAGGACCACCAGCCAGGACCAGGACTACCAGTCCAGGGATGAAACCACCAACAATAGACTAGGCCCTCTCCCATCAATCATTATTTAAGAAAATGCCTTGCAGCTGGATTTTATGGAAGCATTTTTCCAATTGCAGTTCCCTTCTTTCAGATGACTCTAGCTCATGCCAATTTGACATAAAACTAGCCAGCACAGCACATGTGAACGCAGACATGGTTATACAGAGATGCTGCGGTACCGTTCTCTTGGGTCTTATAATGCTGTATTTTTCTCTCATATACAAACTGTACCTATTATTTGTGTTGGTTACATGAAATTCATTTCATGTTATTGGAACAATGCTCCCAAAGCACAAGCTGACAAAAGACAAGTGATTCTGAAAGAGCAGCCACATTTTTTCCAAGATGTCAAACGTATTTTGTTTCCTAACCTCCCCATTTGGTCTTTAATATTTTTCTAAAGGCACACTTTTATTTGTCAAATATGTTCTGTGTGCACATTTCATATGGAGATATTTTATTACTGATATTTATTTGTTTACTGACCAAATATTTTAACTTGTTGGCTCCAGCTAAGTTATTCGTGTCTCTTCAGATTTGGCGACCATTATTATAGATTCTGATTTCTTGCCACTAAATTTTGGATTGATTTTTTTTATTTAGTAAGTTTTCATATGGCATGGCTTCAGAGTGGAAGACAAAAGTACACTCTGAAAGCAAGCATGATCCAGTGTTTTCACCTCTCAAAGAATCACTCTGAATTTTTTATCTTTTTTTTCCCAAATTCATACTCTCTACTTAACTGCCTAAAGGATTAGGTGTGTTTGGTTTGCAATGAAAAGAAGATCAAAACATGGCCAGAATTATGGTATTGGGCTACATAGGTGTCAAAGAGAACAATAACATAACATACTATAGAGTACATTAACCCCGAGGAGAGAAAGGCATAAAAGACTCTAAGAGGTCATATTCTGTAGAGTAACCCTGAAAGTATTTGTCATCATTTGGTAATACAAAAAATGCATAGATGAAATCATAATTTAATTTCTCTCTCTGTCAAGTTTAGTGGATGAATTCATTGTGCCAAAGTCCTTGGTCTGAAACCACTATCAGTAGATCAGTTCTTGTTCATAAACCCGGAAGTCATTAGCTGGGAGTAGGCAGCTGTGAGTGTCATCACATGAGTTCTCTGGAGAGGCTGTGGATGGGGGAGCCGGTTGCACCATCCAAATGCAACACCTTTGGAAAGTTCATAGAAGCTAAGAAGGGAAGGAAAGGATGATGAGGAACAAAAATACATTCTAGACTAGACTTTTACAAAACTTGAGATTTTAAATGTAAGAGGCTTACTTGCTATAGCTTAAGCATTTCTGAGAAAGACTTCAAGGTGGCTACATAATTATGTCAATAGGCACAACTAAGTTGATAGACTATGCCTGAAAACATGGGAACACTTGGGGGCCTCTTTAGGGAACTCTGCCTAAAGTGATTTTCTAGAATACCATTATAGCCAGTATTAAAAGTGTTAGAGCTCAGCAGGTAGGGGTCCCTGGCTTGAGTACTGGGCAGCCAAACAATTAAAATAATATGTCTGCCTTACAAAGGTTCATTCATTCATTGATGTTCCTGCCTCAACTTACTTTGCAATGTGTGTGTGTGTGTGTGTGTGTGTGTTTGTGTGTGTGTATCTTGTTTGAAGTTTGTGGTCACTTGGCATCATATACAGTGTATTTCTATATATTAGAAATTACAGTGTAATTTCTATATATGAGAGTAGTATATTTAGTATTTGTGATATATAAATAATATATTTGATATATGGTATATGTCATATTTATTAAATGTATATATATGTATTTAATGTATGTATGCACAAACATGTGTTTACAACATATGTATATGTATGCATTACAGGTCTCTGATATACTTTCTTGCAGCAATATTGGAGGTCACTACAAATCTTTGAGCTAGAACATAACCTTGATCAGATGTCTCATAATTCCTCAGTGTGTCAAAGGATCAAGTAGAGAGCCATTCAGTTCCCCTACACATTTCTTCAGCTGGGCCAGCCTGTAGGTGGAAAACTTCACATCTACATGTAATAATCATAGGTCTTGATGGACCTAGCAGTGGATGTGGTTTGCTAGTTTAGGTGTTCGTTACAATACCTGTGCAGTTCTCAAATAAAGGCTCCTTGAGCTCCTCGTGTGTTTTCTTGTTATCAAGTGGTGTCTCCAGGAAGTAAAGCAGACAGATAAATATTGATTTCCTGGAATAGAGCTATGAACATCACAGTCTATACATTCATCACACTAAGATTCAGGGAGAGGGGACCTTTGAAATGACACTTAATAGGAACATAAATTTAACTTTGCAAAAAAATCATAGGAGGTGAAATATCTTGAGGTAGCGTTCCATGAAACACATACAATGCCACAGTCGAAATTCTGGCCCAAATCCTCCATTTCTATCTCCTACACAATTTACACCATCATTTTTCCCTAAGGTTCACACAGTTCCATGTATTAATTTTCAAAGGCTGATATAAGTACTACCACAGTGTTCGTACTGTAAGCAAGACGGACATATACTTTTGTGTGTGAAGTCTGAACTTCCAAATATAGCCAAATCGTGAGGAACTGGGCTGTGAGAATCTCTGCGAGTGCATTCTGGGAAGACTCAATCTCGTCTGTAATGCGATAGCAGCTTGCAGTCTAGAAGACTGCCACCCAGATCTTACAAAGATACACAAGATTCTACATGGACGCAGATGCCCAAGGCTGCATCTTCAGCATGTGATTTTTACCTGAAAATCTTGGAACTAAAGAGAAATGAAACCTGCTCATTCCTCCTTAATGTGTAATGACGATTAAATCATTGAACAGATTTTGACATTCCTGTTCTAAGATCCAGAGCAGAGGAGGAATAAAATCCCTCTTCTTCATTTCTATTCTGCTACCCTGTGGGAAGCCTTTCTATTACAAGATAAATTAAAGCTCTCTACAAAGAAGTGCATGTTTGCATTTTTATAGAAGAGATTTATATCCTTAAAATCTTTCCTTATGTCGAGGCTCTATCTTGGATACTACACATAAAAGGATGTTACAATATACCTTATGTACATACACCTGTTATGATGTGATTCTGGTTTGCTTTTACTGAAAGATGACGATAGATAGATAGATAGATAGATAGATAGATAGATAGATAGATAGATAGATAGATAGATAGAGATAGATGATAGATAGACAGATAGATGATGATGATGATAGATAGATAGAGATAAATAGATAGATGATAGATAGATGATGATAGATAGAGATAGATAGATAGATAGATAGATAGATAGATAGATAGATATAGTATGCATGTGTGTGCACATACATACCAGTGTGTCTCTATGTATGTATTTTCAAAAATTTTAAACTTGCGTGGAACTTACAGGCAGCTCCACATTAGAGAAAAAGGTTAAAGTGATCCAAAGTGAATTTCAGAGCTAGGTAACTCAATGTTATATGATTCTGATGTTGTATCAGGACATTCATTTTTGGAGCCCTGGCAATGATCTATGAGAAAGACAAACAACCTTTGAGAAGTCTTATGTAAATACTCTAACTTCTGGCCACAGTGGATGTCTCAGCCAACAGCTAGCTGCAATCATCAGCTCAGAACAAGCAACCCAGTTTTGATTGATGTGCAGATTCAGTGCAGGCTAGCATTCCACCTACCTCAGCTAAGCCATCTGCAGACAACCAAAAGGGTTTCTCCAGTCTGCCTTTTATAGTTTCTTAATTAGCAAAAAGAGAGAAACTGGTGGCTTGATCACTAGCATGTCTGTATCCAGTGCTGGAAAACATTCTAGCGTGACATATTTGAAGAAAGACCTCTAGGTGTTAATCCTCTAGCTCTGAGACACTTCCTATCAAGCACAATGACCTCAGAAAACTAAGACAACTTACTCAGGGCAGAGTAATGCCTTGCATGGAGTGAAGGTTGCATCTTATATTTCTATCAATGGAAGACATTCTTTTTATAATCTATTGATTAAAATCTAATCAAAAGCTCTCCAAGGAAAGAACACCTGGAGGAGTGTCAAGGACACTTGTACGAGGACACATGCCAAAACCCAAATGCTGCCGCTGTCTTTGGAAACACATTCTCTGTCATCAATCACACTACCAACTTAAAATCTAATTGGCTCCCACAAGGCCCATTTGTTTTCATTTCGGCTGGCTTTGTCCCAGTTTCTCAATTGCAACGATGCTTTCCATCATCTGAGATTTTAAGCAAATTCTTCTAATGGGGGAATTTGTGCTGTCACAGAGGGAGTGAAAGCAGCCGTGAACAGTGCTTCGGATCTCTTGACCTTCACTAAGTTATGAAACTGAGGTCTTCTGAGAGGAAAAGGTAGGTAGTCAAGAAGAAAATGTAAGCAAAAATAGGAAGTAAATACTGAAACATTGCATAACTTTATGAAGAAAACCTGTCTTCCCCTTGATGCAAGGTGACTGTGTACCTTAGATGTTGATGTCCATTTTAGACATATGTCTCTTGGTTTTTAAACACCTTTGCTGTTCCATTTGCTTCTTCGCCTTGGTTACACTGTAGCTTTTCTCTTACAACTGTTTAACTTCCTGTATTCAAGAATTAGATTTCAGATGCATCTGAACCCAGGCTACTTGAGCAAGGTTCCTGTTTATGTAGTGGTTTTATTGCCACCTATGAATTCTGTGAAGGCACTGCTAAACTCAAGAATTATGAAGGGTTATTACCAAAGCCCCTCTGATAACACCACCCATTGTACATTCCTCTAACCTCTGTACTAAAAACATCTGGAATTAAAAGATTTTCTTCCTTGAGCTTTTCTTTTTTCTAGTCATAACCATCTTCCATGTGAACTCTGTATTTGAACGGCAAAGAAAGTGTTCTAATACTGACCTGACTTTATTTCTAGACATCTTTAGATATTTCCAGTCATATCTCATATTTCCCTATGCTTGACATACCCATAGTCCTCTGGTCACTACTGCCCTGCTTCCTGCTGATTCTTAACTCCCCAGACTCACAGGTCATCATTGTCTTAGCTTCCAGGTCATGTTCAAAGAACTAATATGAACACCTTAAATTGCTAGTGTCTATAGCACTGGAAAGTGCTAGACGGGTATCTTCTGGGAGAGAAAAGTCATCAGTAATCTTATCCAGCTGTGAATCCATCAAGCTACACAATGATGGTCCTGGCAATCCATGCCCATGGGTTCAATGATGACAAGAATGCTATGGGCTTACCAACTACTTTGTGACTGGGTGTAAAGCAGGAAAGGTACACCTGACACTCTAAATCTGCCCTACAATCCGTATCTGGGAAGCACATAGGCTCCCAGGGTTTGCTACTATTATTATTTTATCAAATGAGCTTAGTATTAAATGAGTCCTGTAAATGATATCTTTGTACCCATAAATGAGTGCATTTCTCAGTCCTCTTCAGAGAAGCTCCCTTGTATGTTTTAGAAATGGTCAAAGTGCAGAGAATTATCTGAGGACGTTTCAGGTATAAATGGGACTTCTATTTCACAACCCTTTGCCCAAAGGTTCAGGTAATATCACAGAAGAGGATGTGCAGAGATTGTAAGAGTCTCAGGTTGGGGACCAGTGTAAACACTGTCATTACAGTAAAACATGGTCTTCTGGATACGACAAGTCTGCTGCATTCTTAGACTTGGGTCGCTGTGCTCTGGCTGCCTGCAGGAGGGTTAAACACGACTAAGTCAGAATAGAATTCCAGTATAGGAGGGGGAGTGACTTACAACTCCTGATCTCCAGCTGAGGAGCTATGGACAGTTGCTGGCTGCTCGAGAAGAATCTGTCTACTTTAATAATGTGGACACTGACTCAACATGATGTTTTCTAGATCCATTCATTTGCCTGCAAATTTAAGATGTCATTATTTTTTCTGCTGTGTAGTACTCCATTGAGTAAATGTACCACATTTTCCTTATCCATTCTTTGGTTGAGGGTCATTTAGGTTGTTTCCAGGTTCTGGCTATGACAAACAGTGCTGCTATGAACATAGTGAGCACATGTTCCTGTGGTATGATTGAGCATCTTTCGGTTATATACTCAAAAGTGGTATTGCTGGGTCTTGAGGAAGGTTGTTTCCTAATTTCCTGAGATATCATCACACTGACATCCAAAGGAGCTGTACCAGTTTGCATTCCCACCAGCAATGCAGAAGTGTTCCCTTTACCCCACAACCTCTCCAGCATAAGTTGTCATCAGTGGTTTTGATCTTGGCCATTCTTACAAGTGTAAGATGAAATCTCAGAATTGTTTTGATTTGCTTTTCTCTGATGGCTAAGAATGTTGAGCATTTCCTTAAGTGTCTTTCAGACATTTTAGATTCCTCTGTTGAGAGTTCTCTGTTTAAGTCTGTACCCCATTTTTTATTAGATTATTTGTTCTTTTGATGACTAATTTCTTAAGTTCTTTGTATTTTGGAGATCTGTCTTCTGTCTGATGTGGGGTTGGTAAAGATCTTTTCCAATTCTCTAGGCTGCCATTTTAGATTGTTGACCATGTTTTTTGCATTACAGAAGCTTTTCAGTTTCAGGAGGTCCCATTTATTAATTGTTTCTCTCAGTGTCTGAGTGAGGTAACCTAGACCCAGAAAGACAAATATCATATATACTCACTGATAAGTGGCATTTAGACATAAAGCAAAGAAAACCAACCTAAAGTTCACAATCCCAGAGAACCGAGACAACAATGAGGACCCTAAGTGAGACACACATGGATCTAATCTACATGGGAAGCAGAAAAAGACAAGATCTCCTGAGTAAATTGGGAGCATGGGAACCATGGGAGATGGTAGAAGGGAAGCAGAGATAAACGTATAGCTCAATAAAATCAATTTAAAAAATAAAAAAAGTGGACCCTGTAAATTGATCATATTCAAGCAGGTAGTCCTACATCCATGGGTATATAAGCAACACAAATTGGAATTGGTGGATTATGAAAAGAATAAATAAATAAATAGATACAAAATTTTAACAGTGAAGTCATGGAGTTAGGAAAAGTTATGATGTTGAATTTGAGGGGAAGCAGTGTGCGTGTGTATGTGTGTGTGTTTGTGTGTATGTGTGTGTACATGTGATATTTAAAAGAAGAATTAATAAAAAAGATGGTTTTGTCAAAATGCTGCTTAGAACTATCTAAACAATTCTTCCGATTTCCAAATTATTGTATGTAGTTCTATAGCAAATTTGGGCCACATTTCTCAACATCTCCCCTCCTGGCAATGACTTCAACTGATCAGAATGCTCACCTTGTCTTTCTGTTGCCTTGCTGCCTTCCCTTCCACCCACAGATTTGGAATTAATTCCTACAAGGTAAGATATAAATTTTTTCTTCCTCTTCCCCTACTAGAGTTATTATTTTCAGCATTCTCCTCTTATCATTCTGGGACATATACTTATTAAAAGTGTTTGTCATGTTTAATTTGTAATTATTAACTTGGCTGTTGTCACTCCTCATATAAGAGACAGGTATTCCCATCTAACTCCAGTGTAGATTTCAATGTTGCTGAACAAGGAATTAATTACTTTTGAATAAGTCATTTCCTTGATAGAGATTTTGGTTTCAATGCTTCTGTGCTGTCATAGCAGAAGGGTTTCACTAAATTTTTATTCCTTAAAACATACACTTTAAATTTTTATCAAAGCGTATATCTTTCAAATGTGTCCTTTGTTAATTATTTTTATAGGTAACATACAATACAGGTATATAACTTATTACCTGTGTCTGTTTAAATAGGATTTTAAGCAATTATTTGTGTAATTTGAATATCCTCTACATTTACAAAGTATTTTTCTTTGCTTCATTGTGTGATTTTTTATGCTTTCTCTGTTTTCACTTGAATATTTTATGTATTTTCTTTTTATAGGTGTTACCACATCAATCATTTTTATTAGTTAAAGTTGAGATTCAAAATATAATTTTTAAACATATCTAAAGTTGCCTTCAAATATAACTGCAGCATATTAGCATATTGTTTAGAGTATCTTTTAAAAGAGATATCCTTTCTATTCTTTTTCTCTATGTATAATTTTGCATGGCATGGAACTATGGACTTTTGTTTACAATTGTTTTCTTTGTTTTCAATATATTATCTTTCTGCCCTCTGATGTAATGTCGGTTAGTAATAACACTTTGGTTGTCTTCTTCCTCAGTGAGTAAGGTACTTTAATTCTATTCCCCTTTCAGTATTTGCTGTTTGTCTTTGCCATTTGGAAGTCTGAAAGAAGTTACATCTAGGGGTTGTATCTTTGTTACATTTGTTTAAACCATGCTATGAGTTTTATGCGTCAATGAGTTTCTTTTATGACTCTCAGTGATCCAGTGAATCTTGGAGCTTATCATTTTGGTATTATAACTGCTGTATCATTTTTCCCTTCTTGTACTTCAATTACAAATATGCATGACCTTTGAACCCCCATCCACAGTTCCAAGTTAGTATCTCTAGCTTTCTTCATTGCATTTTGAGGTAATTTTATTTTATTTATTTAAATTATATTATATATATACAAAATAAAATTGAAAAAATAAAGATAAAATAAGAGAAAACAAAAATATCACATTAAAGTTGGGCAAGGAAAACCTACAGAAGAAAAAGAGCATAAGTAAGAGCAAGAGAATCAGAGACTCACTTGTTCACACACTAGGGATTCCCATAAAAACACTAACTGGAAGCCATAATGTATATGCAAAGGAGTATTAATTTTCTTTAGGCTCATTGATGCTTTTGATGGTTGTCTCCAATCTCCTGCTTAAGGGCAATTTTCACACCCTTGACACAGTGTTTTTCTTCATTTCCAATACTTTAATTTATCTTTAGAACTTTCATCTGTTTACCTGCCTACCAGTTTATGTTTATTTATTGCCAACTGTTTCTAGGTTCATATTTTAACCACAGGGTTTTTGTTTTTTTGTTTTCTTTTGTTTGTTTGTTTTTGTTTTTTTTGCTTTTAATTCCCTGACCAGTAATTTCTGAATATGTCTTATCTTTCAGGTTTCTCTATCTCTGTAGGGAGTGCTTTGTTTTCCCTTGCCCTTTCCATTTCTGTTGAAAGCTAGATGGGTAGGATCTGTAGGAAATGAGCTTCAGGTCTTTGGTTTGAAGACTTACCTTATTCTAGCTGGAGACTGGGTTATATTTCACGGTTGGTACAGATTAAGATGCTCAGGTCTCCCAGTTTCTCCTGGGACTTTGATGGTCTTACTTTCAAAGTAGTACTCCAAAAGAGTTGGGATTTTGTGTGCCAAATACTTTCTTGGTGTGCTGGTGACCTTAGAGACAGATAGTGCTTTGCACACACATTTTTGCCTTGTTAATGGGTTTGTGACACAGATCTGTGGCTGTAACATATATCTGAGGCTTCTCGTTTTCTCTTAAGAAAGGCTGTCATCCAGGCATATGCCCTCCTCACAGCTGAACCCAGCTCAGGGAATACCTTTTCTCCTGATGTTAGCATTTACTCTGAGAATGTTTCAGACTATACCCACCATCCTTTTCTCTTACCAAAGTACAGCAAATCTCCATCTCTGTGATCTCTGGGAGTGTCCCACTGATACCCTTGTTCATCAAAACAACCGGGTAAACAATAACTTGTTTTTTCTGTTAGGTTATATCTATAGTACCTACTGTTCAATAAGCCCGCCTCTCCTGCCAATTTTGATTTTCTTTCCAGACGAGCGTGAAATGATTTTCTCTATAACCTTGGCTTTCTAATAGGCCCAAGGACAGATATTTGCATTTCATTGTAAAGCTTTATCTTATTATAAGTTATAGTGATGATTTCCAAGTTCTTACTTAGCCTGACAGTCCATTCAATGCTAATTATTTCAATCAGTTATAATGTATTGGACAGCACTGCATATCTACTTCTACATTAGATTTATAAATAATTATGGTTTTTGGAGTTGTTTGAATTATGACTGAGTACTCCTTTCCTATCATTTCCTCAGCTAATGGAAATCGGGTGTTTGTTCTTGGTAAGAGGTTTTTTCACTTTTACCACCTTTGTACATCTTAACCCTCTCTTGGTCCGTATTGTATATGTCAGTGTGTGTGCTTACATGTCTGTGCAGAAGTGTAAGCACATAATATGTATACAAAAGAAGAGGCCAGAGTTTGACTTCCAGTATCTTCCTCAATAGCTCTTCACCTTTGTTTTGAACACAGAGTCCCTCAGTGAAGCTAAATTCACTGTAATGCCTGCTAAAGGATTCCTAGGGAATCCAGCTGTCTCCTGTTTCCCAGCATTAGCATTACAGCAGCAGGTGACTGACTCTGGCGTTTAACATAATTGTTGGGATGCAAATTCAGAACCTGAAGCTTGCATGCAAATACTTTACCCAGAATGGTAGTCCCAACCCATACCAAGTCTTTGAGCTATAAAATACAAGCTTCATTTTACATAGAGAAAAACATATCTGAAAGCAATAGATCTCATGGGTTCACAAACTGGAAGAGACTGAAAGTG
Source organism: Ondatra zibethicus (assembly GCA_004026605.1). NCBI lineage: Eukaryota > Metazoa > Chordata > Mammalia > Rodentia > Cricetidae > Ondatra > Ondatra zibethicus. The sequence goes on along the minus strand of PVIU01004874.1, from coordinate 56,758 downwards.
TGTTTCTACTTTGATTTTGGATCCAATTGAACATGATGTTAAAACCCAAGGAAAATTTGGACAAGAAAACAAAATAAATACCACATATTTAAATGAAAGGTTCATGACAATTGTGTTTGCATGATTTTCTCTTTTCATGTGTTCTCTAAATGATGAAGGTGGAGATTACATCTTCCTCTTGCTTGTTCAGTTACTCTTGCTAAAACAGTCACTTCCTCCAGTTTCAGCTTCTCGAAGGTAGGCAGTAGGACCTCTTGACACAGTGTGAATGTTTGGGAGGCAAATTAAAATTCCCCTCATCTACAAAGGCGGAGTCAAGTGAGAGTACATGGCTTTATTAGACTGTCAGAATGAATATCATTCAATTAATGCAAATTATGCTGTTATTCTTTTCTTAAGAGTCTGACTTTCAAAAATACACAAATCTCCAGGCACAGGATTGAAGAACAACTTTTACCTTGGAGGATTTGACAACGCCTATACATCCTGGGGAGCAGGAGCTTATAATTTTGGAATCTTTACTTATTAATCCCCACAGGTACCTTCTCCTACTATATTTTATAATAATTATAACATTTTTTTCCTATAGGGGAAATTATTTTGTTCAAAAGCAAGAATTTAGTTATGGTTGGTTTTGTTTGAGGCTTAATGCCACAGTTCAACATAACCCCATACTTCCCAAAGTGAGCCTACCTGCCTGAGACACCCTCTCTTCTTAGTGTTAGCTCCTTTCCTTTGTTCTTTACACTTCACAGTTTAGAAATGGAAAACACATAAAATAAAAGTTATTTTCTCAATCTGTTAGACCAACTCCCATGAGTCACTAAGGCAAAGGGATTTAAATGGGTCTTTCGGGATGTTCTGAGTTTATTTGAGCACAGGACCGTTTGTATTCTATACCTGTCAGTGTTCCATAAACATCAATTAGCTGACATAACAACCTGGGAACTTTGGTCCTATCACATCTGCTTCATAGATAAAATGATTGCAACATGTAATCAAGCTATGCAGGGTGAGATATGGAATGCTTTCCCATAAGCAGGGAGACGGAGTCACAGGCGTGAACTGAACAGAATTAAAAGAAGCCTGATTGGCAGTTACTCTCATTTGTGATCTTCATATTCAGTAAATATTAATTTAGACTTTGCTATTTGAGAAGCACTAAATCCTGCTTGGTTCTCACACAAGTTCCTCTTGATTCAACCTTTTTAACCCTTTTCCAGGCACTTGCCACCCAGAGGGATCAATAGCATCTTTTTATAATGGATTCAGACACAGCTGCTGCTGGCCTACGGTTGCCTCACTTCGTCTTCACGGCACCTATCAGATGTGCATACTCGTGAGTTCAGAATACATGCTTATTTTCCTGTGTTTGAAGTAATCCTATCCAGCCTGTCTCCCGATGTGTGTGGCTCCTGACTGACATGCTGTCTCAAACCTCACTTGTCCACACTTCTCTACATTGTTCCTCTACCCTTTCCTTTTAGAAATCACCTGCTCTCATCCACATGTTGTCCTCTTAACTCTTGCTGTCAAAAGTCAAATACCTTGACAAAAGCTCTAAAATCCCTTACAGAGCAATCATTTATGACAAATTCTTTCCCTACAACTTGGCTAAGTCCTTTGATTCTATCGTATCAGTTTCTCAATCATCTTCAACCAGGACTCCCTGGTCTCCGTATCTTTAAAAAGCTAAAATGCCTTTTAGAATCACGTAAATCATTTAAAAACCTTCTGACTGATATTATTGTTCAAATCTTTGAGTTCTCATCTTCTGAACATCCCCTGGATTTTCTTGACTACATACTACTTCTTCATAATGTTTGTCATTTCATTTGCTGCTAATAGCTGCCTCGTCTTTGAAAAGAAAATATCCCGTCTTGCTGTTCTTACAAGATGAACTTATTTATCTGCATAAGTACTCACTGCTAAATAAGATAGTTGCAAATTTCTTTTTTTGCTAATCTACTTTACACTCTGTCCACAATTTTCCCTCCCTCCTCACCTCCTATTTCCCTTCCATTTCCTCCCTCACCTCAATTCACTCCTCTTCTATTTCTGTTCAGGAAATGGCAGGCTCCCATGGGTATCAACAAAGCATGACATATCAAGTTGCAGTAAAGCTTAGCACCTCCCCTGGGCAAGGTTATCTAGTAGGAGGAATAGGTGTCCAAGAGACAGCCAAAGCATTAGGGATAGTTCCTTCTCCCACTGTTACGAGGCATACAAGAACACCAAGCTACATAGCTGCCACATATATGTAGAGGGCCAAGGTAGCTCACAAAATATAAGAGTTGCAGATTTCTTAATTGCACATGGAATGTTATAATAAGAAAATATGTCTGTATTTGCAGTAACTTAATTAAAGTGGATTTGATTCACATTTTGACAAATAACTCAATCAACTTTAGTTAGTTTGAATTCTGATGCACAGCAATCACAGTCTTCTGGCTTAAGGTAGTAAATAACCCTTATTATATCAGGCCCTCATATGAAGCCACATTGGGCAGGAGCTTTGGTTGTGAGAAATAGACACTTTTAAATCCTTGGCAAAGGTAGGTACCTATTTATTTGTATTCTGACTACAGTAGGATACAGTACTATAAAAATATATTTTGTGTGTGTTTCTTAGGATCTCATTTTAGTTTTGAGGATTGATATCCTCTTCTTATCTTGTTTACCCCGTAATCCAAATTCTGCCTCATATGCTGGAATGTGTCCTATTTGACTTTAATGAAATTCCAAGTTTTACTCAAGTTTGCCTTTATAGGTTGGAAGACACTACTCTCCAGCTGCCATGGAAGGCCCAGGGCCCAGCTGCTTTCCCCTTGAAAGTTCTGCCATGAATTGAAATATAACCCCAACAAAGGGTTTAGTTTTTCAAAGACAAAATTAGAACACACTTAAACTCTTGTTCTGCTTTTTACCTTATTTGAACAAATCGACCTAGTTTTGCCACCAGGTACAGGATAGAAGACGAGAGGTAGCAGATCTCATCAGAGAAAAGGTGGAGCCACAGGCATGAAAATAAGGTGGGATTCTTGGTCATTACCTACTTCCACGGGGTCTTGGTTTGGATTTAGGTAGAGAAGAACCAAGTTATTCCTGGAAGGCTGTCACTTTCACATAGGAAACAGACCCTCTTAAGTACTTTTTTTCACATTCTGTTACTACCACAATCACCATAACTAAGGCAGCATCGGGGGTTTGGATGACAATATGTCCTCGACAGAAGTTAGGGCAGGAACTCAAACAGAAACTTGAAACAGATATCACGGATGACTAATGCTTCCTGGTTCACTTATAGGCTCATGCTTAACCATTTTGGGGAATGGTGCCCTCAGGGAGGCTGGATTCTTTTTCTTCAAATAACCATCAAGGCAGCTCCCTTCCCCCGACATTCGCAGAGGACAATCTGTTCCGGGAACTGTCTTAATTGAGACTTCTTTCTCAGAAGATCTGAGCTGTGTCAGGCTCAGACACAAAGTGCAGCAGGAGGGAGCCCTTTTTGTCACAGTTACTCTAATACCTAACAGAAGAGCATGAAGACTCACTTTCCTTCATGGTTTCCAAGCCTTCATCTCATCATGTAGAAGACATATCACTAAAGCTCAGCTCATGGCTGGGGAAATATATGGCAGAAGGTGTGTGTGTGTGTGTGTGTGTGTGTGTGTGTGTGTGTGTACAGCAAGAAAACAAAGAGCAAAGCCAGAGAGTAAAACCATCAAGTCACATCCCCAGGGACTGATAACTGACTTCTATTGGCTGAGATTGTGTCCTTGGGATTCCATATCCACCCAAAATGTCAGCGCCAAATGTCAGCAACCATTAAGAATATGAGACTGTTTAGAACATTTCAGATTTAAACCACAGCGTTACACTTTGGACAGTAAAGACTCTGGCCATCTCTTAATGCAAAACTATTGAATCTAAATTCAAAGTCTTAACAGTTCTAAAGATTATTACAGTATGTTTTAATAATCAGTATAAATTCTTAATTATAAGTGTCTATGAAATAGGACAGAAACGTTCAGACTTTCAACACATAATGTGACGCAGGGCATTCTCAATACAAGGGGTATGGTGGCTGGAGGATAGAAGGGAGTAATAGGGTCAAAGTAAGACTAAAACTCAGGAGAGCAAATATTAAGCCATGTAGCTCTATGCTCAACATATTGATCTCCAGCTACGTTACATTTCCCAAAGTTTCCCTGTTCCCAGAATAGTGCCAACAACTGGTCAAAAAAGTTTCAAGTCATGAGCCCATGGAAGAAATAACAGATTCAACCATAACATAAATTATGTGGTATCTTTCCCATGCTCATGCGTCTTAATTTTGTCACTTAAACTTCGGAGACATCAGACAATCAACTAATATTTCAGATCAAGGTCAACGTGTTTTGATACTACTGTGTCCCTAGACTGCAGCACATGGGAGTTTTCAGAGGTGATGACTTGTGATAGTCGAAGTGATTCTCTGTCATAATGGGCATCCCATTTGTCATCATAGGTGTATGTGTTAGCAAGAGTTCCTTGATATTCTCTGCTTCTGTCTTAAGTAACAGGCATTTCTAATTCTATAATATGAAGTTGTAAGAATTCACTGAGTAGAAACCTTAATGCAGAGGCTGGCACACAGCAAATACCAATAAGTGTTAATCATGATTGTGTAGAAACACTGGGTCTTAATAGAGCATTTGGCACATATTAAGTATTAAGTAGTCTTTGAAGTATCACCACGTCAATAATTTGGACAACAAAGCAAAACAGACTCTACTGAATACTCTTCATCAGTAAATTCAATTCTGTGCATTTTAAACACATTTTCTTTGTACATCAGTAATAAAATTAATATTTATTTCATATTATTAGCAATTAAAGAGTGTGTGTAAATGATGACTGATTTGGTTTATGTAACTTTATTATAAACAGCCAGTTCCTTAAGGAAGTGCATTTTCGTCTGAATTCTGCAGGCAATCTGGTTCTTATTTTGCTTCACTTGGCAGACTCATATCTTCATCTGGGGGTTTTCTTGCAACTGGTGTTATAGAGATTCTTCAGTGGATGGTCTTGTCTATCCTTAATTACTCAAGGATTCTCTCTTTCTATATGGTTTTGTCTCATTAAGGTTGTCCTGGCCTACTTTTTTGGGGACTGAGTTTCCAGAGAGCGTTTTTCCTGGAGTGAATGATTATGAAGCTTCTTTCTGGATCACACTCACCAGCATCCTTCGGTAGATGCTACGTGGGGAGGGCAGAGTTGCTGTGGGAAAGGTCTAAATGCACTGGAATGTGACTAAGTAACACTGAGCAATGGTTATCAACATCCAGACTCTGGTGAGGCTTATGAGGTGAAATTGGTTCTTCTGGGTAGTATGCTTCTCGTAGATTCTACTTCCTTGTACTGCTGCAGACAGTAGTGCAGAAAAAGAGAGAGTATTTAAAATTAGACGTTAACAGTGTGGTAACTATTGTTTTTTTGTTAAAGTAAGCATAGTGTTAAGTCAACACAAAAACTCCTTTTATCTACAGATGGTCCTTGCTTTCTGCTCATCTCTATGCAGATTCTTTTTCTGGTCCCTGACTAACTGAGCAGATCTGATCTCAACACCATGAAGAACTCTATGATTTACAGAGTCTGGGACATAGGAAGTCCTCATTTTCCAAAAAAAAAAAAAAAAAAAAAAAGATGCTAATGGTTCTGTCTCCAACCCAGTTTTATGTATAGATGATTTGTCTGACAGAGAATCTGAGAGATCCCTTCCCTGGTGTACTTATGCTCTTTTCTGGGCTGGCCCAGATCCACTTTCAACTATTTCAATTACTGTGAATCGAAACCCAGAAACAGATCTTTATAACACTTCCCAGATATCTGACCCTTAATAACTTTTGACTTATACATAACGAATCCATTTTCATACTGTTGGGTTCTTCTCTTCCTCTTTGAACAATAATAAGGAGCACTGATTTTTCTATGTGACTTGTAAGTTTAATATATTAATAGGGCTGTGTTGTGAATTGAAAGAAAACATGCAAGTCTTCAATTATGTTCCATAAAATACAATGCATCCCAATATTTAATTTCTTATTAATTTATCTCAAGTTTCATTTGTTGAGATTTATAAATATTCTTCAGTTATAAATAATGTGCTGTCTTTTATAGTAGAAGTTGGTAAAGACTATGGGATTATTTTGTATGCAAATAAAGTAAAAAACTTTATGTGACTCGTTTTACTTCCTTCCCAGACAATAGTATTCATTTTGTTATCATTATGGATTATTTTCCCCCATACTTGTCTTATTTTCTTTCTGCCCTTGAATGTTTTTTACCAATACTAGGAAAAATGAATGAAAATAAAATTTTATAAATATTAACCCATGAAGCAAATTAGAGAAAGAAATTTTGAAGACCCAGAAAGAGTCAAAATCTGTCTTGAATTTCCAGTGACTTTGAAATGAATGATCAGTGAAGTCTTTCCTTCTGTCCTGTCATGGACACATTCCTGCACCAAAAGAGCAGAGGTTCTTTATATACACAAGATATGTATGTATCTGTTCTTCATAGTTTTGATTAGTAAAAGCTATCAGTTCACTCTATGTTTGATTTATAAAAATAATGTTTGTTTTGTAGGGAGCATTGGAACAGAAATTATAATTACCAAAATATACCATATATGTAACCCATAGAAACAGCCTCTCTTCAACACTTAGTCTGTAAGATATAATGTTGTGCACTACTATGAGCCTAGTATCCAAGCCCGCATGTTCCTTACATTAACACTCTAACCACTCAAAAGGTTGTATATGAGACTTTGAGCAATCAGATCAAGCTACAGCCCAGTGGGCATGGTCAGTATACTTTTATAGAGAATCGAGAATTCTGTTACCCACTTTCCCCCTCTCCCATAAACAAAACAAGGGGCCTTTGACAACACCCAATCTGACAGTTCCTTGATCTTGGACTTTCTGATTAATAACTATAAAGAATGAGTGTGTGCTATTTGAACCTCCTATATCTAGTACTTTTTGTTATTATAGCCGCAATGTAGGGTTTCATTCAATGGCAACCTTTCTCACTATAATCTGTACACTGTTTTGTGTTTTTTGGTTCATAATGTTAGTACAACACTTGCACAAAAATGACTTCACATTTCTCCTCCTCATTATCTGTTATTGTGAATATGAAGACACACAATAGGCCTTAGAAAAATCCATGCTGAGATAGAATTATTGTTGAGGCTTGGATGCCATGCTGCCTGGGTTTCAATACCAACCATACTTGATGCATTGGCAAAGTGTCATTAGATAAATCAGTTACATTGCTAGTTTTTTTTTTTTACCATCAAAAGAATGATCTTAGTAGTCAGGTGATCTAAGTTATCCACATAGCAATCATGATTGCAATAAGAAAAGCTTGAGTTAATAATTTAAAATTATATTGGCTAACAGATTTAATGAGGTACAAATCATTAAGAGTTTGTATATGATGTAAAAGCACAATAATAATTTTTTACATTTTGAAAATCAGGCATAGGATTGATTTTCTTCAAGATATAAATAACTCACAGCAAAATAAAAAAGAAAGAAAACCTTCCATTTAATGAAAACAGTTATGACACTTGAGTTCAGATGAGCAAATCAAAATAACAAAATGCCCCAAAATTATTCCCTATAAATATGGTACTACATTCCTTTAACATCTCCCTTAAAAAACTTTTTGGCATTTCTTCCATTTTGCGTTGATTAAAATTTCATATATAAGTATATAGTAAAATGATTTGTAGACAGTTGTATATTAAATTCTAGTTACCTTTCCTGCTATGATAATAAAACATCCTGTTTTATTATAAAAATAAAAGCAATTTGGGGATAAAAGGATTTATTTCCTTTATTAGATTTACATTTTTCTTATTTTGGAATTTTCTTTTTATTTTTTATTGAAAATAGATTATTCTCTCATGAAATGCATCTCAACCACAGTCTCTGCCTTCCACTCCTCCAAGATCCTCTCTACCTCCCCTCTCCAACTGATTCACCCTTCACTCCCTTTTCCTCTTCAGAGATCAGGCCTATAAGAGATGAAGCCAAAACGGACAAAACAAGGTACAATAAGACAAGGCAAAAGACCTCATAGTAATGCTGGACAAGGCAACCTAGAAGGAGGAAATGAGTCTCAAGAGCAGGAAAATGAGTCAGAGACACACCTGTTCCCATTGTTAGGAGTCCCACAAAAACACCAAGCAAACAGCCACAACCCATATGCAAGGACCTGTTCCAGACTCTTGCAGGCATCTGCTGCTACTTCTATGAGCCCATAATACCCATGCTGATAGGGCGGGGGTGATATCAAAGGTTTTATTTTTTCCATCTCTGATATTACATTCATTGATCCTTGACAGCAAAAGCAGAACAGGAGCTCAAGGCAGTAACTAGAGGCTCAAGTAAAGTAGAGACTATGGAGGATTGCTGTTTGCTTGCTTGTGCCAAGGCTCATTACAACTACCTTTCTTATAGATTGGCCCAGAGCTAATAGCACAGTGATTGGCCCCTCCTACAGCAATTAGCAAAAAGAAAATGCCCCCACAGAAATGCCCACAGGCTATCTGATGCAGTTAATGCTTCATCTGAGCTTTCCTCTTCCCAAGTGTGTCAAGTTGAGAGCTGAGATTAGCCCTCACAAATATTATGAAAGTAATAACTCTTCAGCAATTGGAAAATACGCAAGAATGCAGTCATTTCCATCTCCATTGATCAGGATTCCAGGAAAAGAAAAATTACTTTGTTTATAAAGGTAAGACCATGATGTACTTGCTTGCAGGCCATTTTCATTTATTTCACATTTAAAGTTATCTAAATGAACCTTATTTTCTAATTAAAGATTTCTTTCATGGTCAGCAAATTGCTTTCAAGTTTGGCCTGTAAGTCTGCAGAGTGCCTACATCATATTCTGACTCAAACATAATAAAGCAAAGTTTCTATATTCATAAGAAGAATGTTTTCTGTCCAGAATTGCTTTTGATTAGTGTGAGGCTACATTACTGGGAAAGGACCCTGAGTGTATTTTATCAAAGTGCAGTAATTGTACTAGAAATAAGATGGCAATGGCTTTCGTTTGCTTTGACTCTAATGGCTATAAAAGCCATGGGGAAATAGAATTTGTGCTACTTTTGCACAAAATAATGACTGTCCATTGCATGCCACTGTTATGTTCTTGATTTGCGTAAGAGAAAGCGCTGGGTATACACTCAGGGTTTTTCCTATTCTACTGTATATGGCACAGTCAACGAAAATGACCTTGGCCTTCAGTCTGCACAGACTGAAGAAAACTGAAAGAAGCATATTTAGAGAAAAATGAAGAAAAACTGATGAAGGCATTAGAGGATCAGGAAGTACACATAGGATTCAGTGTATTTGAGAAGTTCAAGTGCTTTGTTTCCCAATATTTAATGAAGCATAATAAAGTGGAATATAGGTGCCTGACAAGGACCTATGGAAATGGCCATGTTGTGGGCTTCTTCTTGGTAGATGACATGGGCAGCCTAGTGCTGTCTCGGGGAAGTTTCCTATTTAGGTATGATTAATTCATTGCTCAAATATAAATAGCAATGTTTGCGTTTTAATCCAGGAAGAGTTCACTGAAGGTGTTATTTTTAAAATATTAAAATAATATAAAAATCAAATTACAAGTCATCCTATGATATTAGGAAAAATCCAACTATTAAACACCCCAATGTGCTTTTTTGGATTATCTTTAATTAATACCAGAATTATCTCAGATAAAAAGATATTTTACAATTACTTTCATGCAAATGAATAGATTTGTAGAATTCCACCAGAGGATTGGGTTTTACAATATGGATTAGACCTTTGGTGTTAGCCTGAAGTGATCCATTTTCATTTTGCAAGGAATTATGTACTTTATTTTGTTGCTAACTCTATTTTTAAAAAGATTTCAGTTTTTATTTTATGTGTTTGAGTTTTTGCCTACATGTGTTTGTGTGTACTGTGTGTGTTTGTGTGCATGCACACACGCTTGCATGTCTAAAGACGCCTGAAGAGTACATCGGTTTCCCTAGAACAAGAGACACAAATAGTTGTGAGCTGCCAAGTGGGCACTGCAATGCTCTTGACTGATGAACTATATCTCTAGCCCGTGTAGCTCACTTTCTTAAAATATAATATAGCATAAGTGACCCAAAATATTTTCCTTTGTTCTGTGACTGCACAAGCACTCCCTAAATGCCTCGACGCCAAAAGATTAGTCTTAAGGTAATACTATTGCTATGGGATATGATAGGACCAATGGAGGATCTTTACATTAGTAAACTGTGTGCTAGCATGGGAGTTGGAGAGCATAGGTATTCCTGTTTCCTTGATTGTTTTATAAGTAGTTTGCTCTGCTACAAGCTCTCCTCGTGGAGTTCTATTTTCTTCAGAAGCATATGCACATGAACCTATAGAACTAGAGATAGCTAACACTTCTCATCATGAGTTAATTGAATCCAGTATTTTCTTATAATAATATAAAGTTAATAGTGCTTTTAAAGAGAAAAAGACAGACTACATATGCACATGGTTTGCAACTGCAAATACTAAAATAAGGTAAAGTACATCTTTTCCACTTTTCTGTTTAAACACATGTATATTGAAACTAAATTTAGTTCTTTGTTTCTCATTTAATGTCAGAGTGAGATCAGTTGGAAATTCCTCCTACCTATATATATTTCAAAATAAGGGGTTGCACAATTTAAATAAGCAGTGACCAGCACAATCTGCACAGTGCCTTGAAAGCTGATGTGTTGACTATAGGCAAATGAGAGAGTGACGTTAACACCTAAGGTTCAGCCCTTGTTCTTTCCCTATTGAGTACAAGTAATTTATTGAATATCAATGCACAATGATTTTCGAACCTAGCTAAGATTTTGTTTTCAAAGAAGCCCAATTTTAAAAATTATGTCTGATGAATAAAGCAAATTGTTGTATTGAAAAGAATAATACTGGCTAGTACTTATTAGCTCCCAACTCTGAACTGTAAAGTTTACATTCAAGTATAAGTATCGGTCAATAGAGTTTGTATGGATAAGTACTCAGAAGCTTGGGTCTAAGTCACTTGCCAAATATAGAGAAAAATGAAGGCACAGTTTAAATCTTCTAACCATAGCAGCGAATCTCAGTTATCTTATTACTATGGACACAGTTTCACAGAGGATAGCTTGTCTCAATCGACTCAATGAGCATTTAAATGTTCAAAAATGGAATCCTAAATATTTCTAGAACTGTATTTAAAAGTTGTTATATTTTATGCTTGTACAATCTCTTAAGCTTCAAGGCATGTGTGTGTGTGTGTGTGTGTGTGTGTGTGTGTGTGTATTTGTGAAAACTACAAATTATTAGGTAAATTGCTTTCTGAGAGCAATATGATAGTTAAAACAGAGAGCCTAAGGTATTCAAATGCCTTAACCCCTACTATGTGCTCTAAAACAGAGTGCCTTCCTATACTAATGTGTCTACTTGTCTAGCTCAAATGTATACCACATCAAACAGATGAATAATTTATCTTTTTCATCAGCATCTTACCAAATAGAAAACTCAGGAACAAAGAGAAAAAGGAAGTTGTGTAGAGTCATATAAACAGGAGCTACTTACCAAACCCAAGATTTCCATATGGATAGTATAAAATCTTAACCACTTGGCCCAAGTGCTTTTTTAAAATGATGTTTCCTGTAATAAAGTTAATTTGATTAAAGAGAATTTAATCCCATTTCAACCTACAGCAATATTACATTAAGCTTCAAAGAAAGACATGTTTGCTAAATCACCTAATTCTAAGATCTAGTTGGATGAATCAGTCATTACCTTTGAGTGATATTTCTGCTTAGTTTTTGTCAGAGATATCGTAGGATGAGGAAATTCATGAGAAGGATTTGCAGAAAAAAAATGGAAAGTTTGAAGTCAAAGTGATAGAAGACGAATAAAAAGGGGGGGGGGAGTTATAAACCCCAGAATGAACAGGTCCAGGGAAGATACAGGGCAGCTGGAAAGAACTTGGGGAGTGTCATGATGTGTCAGCCATAAATAAATGAGAGTCATCAATTGAGTCTGGCAGGGATGCCACACGCCTTTAATCCCAGGATTTGGGAGGCAGTGGAAGGTGGATCTCAATGAATTTGAGGCCAGCCTGGTCTACAGAGTGAGTTTCATTGCATCCAGGACTATACAGGAAACCCTGTCTCAAAAACAAAACAAAACAACAACAACAAAAAAAACCCAAAACCAGAAAACAAGCAAAAAGAGTCATCAGTTTAAAATAGATCACAAGAGGTTAAGAAGAAAAATTGTATTATCTTGAGTGTGGAAGTACTAGGAAATTGAGTGAAGGGTGTAGGAGGTCCCCTGGTATCATATATAAGATAGAGACATGAAAGATGCAATTGTTTAATTAGACATGAATGCAAAAGAGTGCTGCAAAAGATGAGTTGTGAAGGACAAGAATATAATTAAACCCGCTGTAACACCTTCAGTTAGTTGTCTGGGCAAATTGTGTGTGTGTGTGTGTGTGTGTGTGTGTGTGTATTGGTGTGTATGTGTATGTACGGTACTTACAGATGACGAATTAAAAGTTCAATATTGAATGCTTACATCATTAACTATAAAGTTAATTAGACACTTGCATTTAACATTTTGCTGTATTAAGATATATAAATACTTATAAAAACACATGCTCCAATGTGAACAGAGGAAGGTAGCCTTAAAATGACAGAGGCATACCTCATCCATTCTTTATCTACTTAAAGTAATTTGTCATAATTTACCGGTCTTCCACTATAAGGGCTGTCCAGTTACCATATTCACAAAATAAAATTAAGAAGGAGAAAGAACACTTGTCTTTGTATCCATTAATTACCAATTACTAATGATTTTTTTACTGCATGAATGACCCTTATTGTCCCTCAATAAGGTTAACATAGCCAAATAATGCCCAGGGAATCATCTCCACAAATAGTAAGTTTTTAGAGGTAGCTACCACAGACAGCCTTATGGCCATTCATAGAAGAATACACATTTTGTTCAAAGATTCTATTAAGCATATGGGGTTAAACCTCTGACCTAGGGTGTCAAAGTAACATCTTTGCCAGTTTCTAATGATAGAGACATCAACATGTGTCCTTGACCTAGAAAGCACAATTTATCATGAATCATTTATTACGGTCCACATGTAGAAGCAGGCAACACTGGGAACGTTGCTATCATCTTTCATCTGTGAACAGAAGGAACAAAAGCAGAATTAAGCTGAGACACCTGGAAAGAGTGTGTAGTTCATGGTTTTATCTGCATAACCTAGCTAATCTCTCAGCTAAGAATAGGGGCACAACCTTATACAGTATCTACTTTTATTACATGCTTCTCAATATTGACATGGCCATGCTTTCTCACAGGCTTGAGTCATGTAAGAGGAACTATCAAGAGTTAAGAAAAATACTTTGCGTATTCTTTACTCAATAGAGCTGTGGGGTTCACACCCTTTGTACTGGAGAATAGTGTGAATAGAAAGTGAATCTGAGAGAAGTTCTCATATCTGATTGCCCTTTTCACCTTCGGTGTGGACTTGTCTTATACCCAGCATGACAGATCTGACCAACATCGATTAAATTTGTGAAAAATCTGAAGTTGATCAAAGCTCTGTTGCAGAGTTAATCGGTCTGTGATCATCGACATCATTACAAAGTAAACGCATATGCATTTGTTGGAAAGCAAAATTAAAAACAAAATATCAAAGGCAATTGATTCAAACTCCACAATTAATCCAGAGAGTAGTGCCATGCAAATTTCAGACTCATTCCCAAAACTGAATCTCATCTCACCTTGGAACTCCAAGTGCCAGCAAGTCTTAGAGATGAAACTTCTGTGGCTAAGCTATAAACAGGCTACTGTTTCTTAAAGGCAGTATGCTCCAGAGTTTCTCTGTCAAAGACCAGTAGATGGATGCCCTTCCTCTTCAGCCATAGAAATGAAGGAAAATAAAGAAGGTTGCCTGAGAAGTGGGTCTCAAGACATTTTCCATATTGCATATGTCACATGGTTGACCAAGCACAGCTGAAAGGTGCTACCCACACCAGGGTTCAGCACAAGGGACATGTTTGAAAGGTTTATGGAGTAATGTAGCCTGACCTACAGATTCTAGTTCCATGGAGCATGACCTCTCGATTTGTTCTACTGGTATCCCATCAGAAATGAATGCATATAAGGACATGAGGCCTGTGATTTATTAATGAGCTGGAACCTAGAATTTTAAGTAAAAAAAAAAAAAGATTCTTATGAGCCATAAAGAAGTCTGACTTATTTAAACAAAGAGTGAGAAAGCACCAGCTATGGAATGGCCATTAAAATGTTCATGATTGAACCTGGTTCTCCACACTATGAGAATTGAACTTCACACTTGATCTGGAATCATTGTATTCTCTGAGTAGGGGTCATGGCCCCCAGATGTGAATCCGGTTTACCTTGACTAAACATTAGAGTGTTGAAGCTTATTCTTGTTCTCTCAAAGTTGTTGACAACAGGTGAGGCTACAAACAAGAGATCCTCACCTAGGGTGTGATTATTTAGTATTTTGTGTGTAGAGGTGGATCTGCTCCACCGTGACCCAAGGTCAGAGAATTCAAGTCTATTCCTGCTCCTTCAAAGGAGGTTGGCGGGAGGTTCACGGAGTGGCTGCCTGCAGTAAACTTGGTCTAAGGGTGTGGTCATTACGAGTCTGTCCAAACAACAGAGTGTTTGACTGATGATGCTCTGTTTATTCCTTATATCATGTAAATGAAGTCTGTTTCCTCTCCTTTCCCCTTTTTGGAGTGAGGTATATAAGTATAGAAAATAAATGCAGGCAATTTCAGTATTGCTTAATAATTCTAATCCTCATGCTACTAACCTGGAACATGTGAACCCTATCAAGGCTGGACCCAGACAAATAGACTTAATGAATTATGGGATGCAGCATAGCTGAAGCGCTGGTAATTGCTGTCAATAAACCCCTTTGACAACAAACTTTCCCCTCACAATCTGCAGACCTGTTCTGCTGGGAAGGAGTGGCAGCCCAATGCGGGGCAAAAATATCCGCATCAAACACAAGAAAGCTTTTCAAAAGTGATGTGGGATGTCCTCGTGTATACTGTGAATATGTTCTATTACCATTGGTTAACAAAGAAGCTGATTTGGCCAATAGCCAGGCAGAATAGATGACTGGATAAGTTGCTGATCTATGAGTATAGCAGAATATCATTAAGAATCATTTTATTGGACGTAGTTGAGCACATGTCCTTGTGGTATGATTGAGCATCCTTTGGGTACATACCCAAAAGTGGTATTGCTGGATCTTGAGGTAGGTTGTTTCCTACTATTCTGAGAAATCATCATACTGATTTCCAAAGGGGCTGTTAACAGTTTGCACTCCCACCAGCAATGGAGGAGTATTTCCTTTACCCCACATCATCTCCAACAAAAGCTGTCATCAATGTTTTTGATCTTGGCTATTCTGACAGGTGTAAGATGGAATCTCAGAGATGTTTTGATTTGGATTTCTCTGATGGCTAAGGATGTAGAACATTTCCTTAAGTGTCTTTCAGCCATTTTAGACTCATCTGTTGAGAGTGCTCTGTTTAGGTCTGTACCCTATTTTTTAATTGGATTTTTTGTTCTTTTGATGACCAGTTTCTTGAGTTCTTCATATATTTTGGAGATCAGCCCTCTGTCCGATGTGGGGCTGGTGAAGATCTTTCCCATTCCATAGGATGCCATTTTGTCTTGTTGACCATGTGCTTTGCTAATACTCCTCTACCGAAGGATGGATAAAGAAAATATAGTACATTTGCACAATTGTGTAATACACAGTGGAAAAAGATAATGGCATCTTGAAATTTGTAGGCAAATGGATGGATCTAGAAAATAACATATTGAGTGAGGTAACCCAGACCTAGAAAGGCAAATATAATATGTACTCACTTATAAGTGGCTTTTAGACATTAAGCAAAGAAAAAGCAGCCCACAACTCACAACCCCAGAGATCCTAGACAACAAAGTGGACCCTAAGAGGGATTTACAAGGACCTAATCTACATGTGAATTAGAAAAAGAGAAGATCTCCTGAGTAAATTGGAAGTGTGGGGATCATGGAAGAGGGTAGAAGGGAGGCGGCGGTAGGGAGGGAAGGGAGTGGAGAAAAATATATAGCTCAATAAAAACAATAAAAATAAAAATAAGAGCTGGATGGTGGTGGCATATGCCTTTAATCCCAGCACTCAAGAGGCAGAGGCAGTCAGACCTATGTGAGTTCAAGGCCAGCCTCGTCTAAAAAAGCTAGACCCAGGACAGACACCAAAACTACACAGAGAAACCCTGTCTTGAAAACCAAAAAAGAGATTAAATAAATAAATAAGATACAATAAATAAAATATAATAACATTTTTAAAAAGAATCATTTTATTGACTTTTTATAACTGTAGTGTTTGGGTTTACCCTCGGTCTCTGAGCTATGTATTCTCTGGTTCTTGGTTATCCAAGCACTCTCTCCCTCCACCCCATCTCCCGCATACCTGATCCCTCTCATGTCATCTGCCCCTCCTGACCCCAGTGGCCCCCAGTCTATTCTAATTTCCCCTCTAAGGGATATTCTCATGTCCTCCCTAAACCCCTCCAATTTCTTAACCTCTCTGTGTCTTCAGATTGTACCGTGGTTGTCATTTACTTAACAGCTAATATCCAATTATAAGTCAATACACCATATTTGTCTTTCTGAGTTGGGTTGCCTCACTTGGGATGATTTTTTCCTAGTTCCTTCCATTTGCCTGCAAATTTCAAAATGCCAATTTTTTTAAACAGCTGAGAGATGCTCCATTGTGTATATGATGTACCATACTTTCTTTATGCATTTTTCTGTTGAGGGACGTCCATATTGCTTTCAGTTTCTGACTATTATGAATGAAACCACAATGAACATAATTGCGCAAGTGTTCTTGTAGTATGATTGGTCATCTTTTGGGTACATGCCTAAAAAGAGTACAGCTAGGTATTGAGATGTATCATTTCCCAGTTTTCTGAAGACCCATCCCATTGATTTCCATAGCGGCTCTATAAGTTTGCACTCCACTAGCAACGGTGGAGTGTTCCCCTTGCTTCACATACCCCCAGCATGAGCTGTCATTTATGCATTTGATCTTAGCCATTCAGATAGGTATAAGATGGAATATCAAGGTAGCTTTGATTTGCTTTTAACTGAAGCCTAAGAATATTGAAAATTTAAGTGCTTCCCAGTCATTTGAGACGATTCCTCTATTAAGAATTCTGTTTAGATCTTTACTTTTAATTGGATTTTTTTGTTGCTATCTAAATTCTTTATATATTTTAGATATTAGCCTTCTACCAAATGTGAAGTAATGGAAAATATTTTCTCATTCCATAGGATGCTTTTCAGTTTCATGAGGTCTCTTCTATTGTTGATCACAGTACCTGTGCTATCATTGTTCTGTTTAGGAAGTTGTCTCTTGTGCTGACAAATCCTAAGGTATTCCCTACTTTATCTTCTATCAGATTCAGTGTGTTTGGTTTTATTTTGAGGCCTTTGGTCCACTTGGAGTTTATTTTTGTTACAGGTAATTAATATGGATCTATTTACATTCTTCTGCATTCGGACAAGTTAGAGCAACATGGTTTGCTATTGTCTTATTTCCAATGTGCATTTCTGAATTCTTTATGAATACTCAGGTATAAATAGTTTCCATTAATCAACATGTCAGTTTTTATGGCAATAAAGTTCAGTTTTTATTATTACAGCTCTGGCGTACAGTTTGAAATCAGGGATGGTGATACCTCCAGCAGTTCATTTATTATTCAGGATTGTTTTAGTTGTCCTGCTTTGTTGCTGTTTTTCCATAGGAAGTTGAGAATTGTCCTTTCAAGGATTGTAAACAATTGTCGGTATTTTTGGTGGGGATTGAATTGAATCTGTGGATTGATTTTGGTAGGAAGGTCACTGTTACTATCTTAATTCTACCAATCTATAAGCTTGGGAGGTCTTTCCATCTTCTGATACCTTCTTCAGTTTCTTTCTTCAAAGACTTGAAAGTTTTATCTTCCAGGTCTTTCACTAGCTTTGTGAGAGTTACCCCCAAATATTTTACATAATTTGAGACTATTGTGCAAGGTGTGGTTTCTTTGATTTCTTTGCCAGTCAATTCAAATGTTAATTCATATAAGAAGGCTACTGACATTTTTTGAGTTAATCCAGTCACTTTGCTGAAGGTATTTATCAGCTGTAGGAGTTCCCTGGTAGATTATTTTTTTAGGTTTACTAATGTAAACTATCATATTATCTGCAAATAATGATACTTTGACTTTTTCCTTTCCAAACTGTATGCCCTTGATGTCTCTCAGTTATTCTAGCTAAAACTCCAATTGCAATATTGAAAAGATAAGGAGAGAGTGGATAACATTGTTTTGTTCCTGGTTTTAGTAGAATTGCTTTGAGTTTCTCTCCATTTAATTTGATGTTGCTATAGGCTTGCTGTGAACTGTGTTTAGATATGTTCCTTATATCCCTAATCTCACCAGGACTTTTACCATGAAGGGGTGTTAGATTTAGTCTTTTCCTGCATTTATTGAGATGGCCATGTGTTTTTTTTAATTTAATTTTACATTGTTAACAAAATACTTGAAATATGCTCAAATACAATATTAAATATTGCACTGAATTGGATATTGATGTTATATAGAGATTCTCTGCTTTAAAAGCATGATTATTTCTCAATTCCTGTATGTAACAAATAAAACTGAAATAAAACTCCTTACTCAGCTTCCATATTAGACATTCTAACATTTTTCTTGGCATTAGAGTTGTTTAGAGAAGCTTCTGCATTGCTCGAATGAGTTTGAAATTTTCCTACTTCATCAGGGAGCTAATCTGCTTTGATTTAAAAATTAGGATACTAATATTGAATTTACATATTATATCTGTCTGACCTAATACCAATATCATGGGAACAGATGCAGTTTTCTTTCAAAAACAAATTTAGAGTTAGAAGATGGACAACCAATGGGCTTATTGTTTAAATGGCATGATATTTTCATATTATGAATATATATTATAAATAAATAAAAGTCTCATTTGATGTATTAAGAATAGTCTATAAAGCCAGGCAGTGGTGGTGCATGCCTTTAATCCCAGCACTTGGGAAGCAGAGGCAGGAGGATCTCTGTGGGTTTGAGGCCAGCCTGATCTACAAGAGCTAGTTCCAGGACATGCTCCAAAGCCACAGAGAAACCCTATCTTGGAAAAAGTAAACAAAAACAAAATAGTCTATGTTTTATGAACTGTATCTAGTTTGTAGAACTGGAAAGGGATATTATTATTATTATTATTATTATTAAACTAAAATAAAGTTTGGGGAGTTCAAAAATGTGGGTTTTTCCCCCTTGACTCATTCAGCACATGTCTAGAAGATTAGGAAAATTCGAAAGGAAACATAAAGGTTAAATGTAAGAAAAATTAAATCTTTCAAAAATTGAAGAGGGAATGTACGGTTTTGTGGGGTAATCCTCTCCTAAACTGCCATTGCTATTTAACAACAGGTTTTTATGAAGCTTATAAATCAATGACTTTTTATTTGTTAAATACTAGCACCCCAGAATGCTAGATGTAACAGCCCATGAATATAGTTGTGTCCACATTGAAAGTTTGAAACCAATTAAATATCTGAATCTCTTATATTATTATTACTTAACTAAATTACCTGGCGTCAAGTCAACAGAAATTTTATAGGTAGGTAGACTTCTGAATATGTTAATAATCATACAATACTGCTGATGTAATTTACTTGTACATGACACTAAACAAAAGTTCGGTACATTAAATAAAATGCACTTTCTTGGACTTATCTGATGATTTTAAAATACTTTTAATTATTCTTGGACATTTTCAAGTATTTGTTCAATGTATTTATGTGTATCTGCATGTCCCTCCTTCTAACCTCTCTAGTACCCCAACAGCATCCCCTTCCTAACTTAATGATCTCTCCACTTATTATTAACCCCCTGAAATCTAATTAGTCTTGACGACATTCGCTTAAGTATTTAGACATCCACTGACTTGAGGTCAGTTCTGATCTAGGCAGCGCAGACAATGCAGTAAATTTGGGGTGACACACATGAGAGAATATAAATTATAGACAGACATGTAAATGATAGATGATAACAATAAACCCACAGACTATATAACTTAAACAAGTAAAAACTTTACCTTTTTCTCTTTTCTTAAAGTGTTTCTTGAATTTACTAATAGCAGAAAATCAAATGTAGTGATATATCATTTGTATTTAAATAAATAAAATTTGCTGATGATCAGAGAGTAAAACAGTCCCACTGGTCAGTCTTATGTCTTTAGTCTTAATAGCCACAATGAAACGCATCTTTAATCCCAGTAGCCATACTTGCTTGCCATAGAAGCCAGATGGTAGTAGTACATGCCCTCAAATCTCAGAACTAGAGAGAATCATAAAACAGGAGGAGACAGTTCTCGGTCTCAGTCTCATTCTGAGATTCCTGGAGGCAGGATCGCCATTTCAGACAGAAGTAGAGGTATGAGCCAGTGACTGGCTGCTTTGTTTTTCTGGTCTTCAGGTTGAACTCCAAAATCTGTCTCTGAGTTTTTATTAATTGTGCATCAGCCAAATTATAGGTAAAATTCAATCTTAGATGGTCTGTGACATTTGATTATCCCTTCTTCCCATTTCTGTGTTTGGGGTAGAAGTTGGAGGTGCTTGTACACTATTCAGGGTCTGTTCACATTCAGGTCACTGTTGATAGGCTCATTTTCTAATTGAGGATTAACTTCTGTTGTCAGTTAAAAGATACATAACATATCTGTTTCCTAGCTATAATCACTCAGTTAAAACATTCAATTAATTTACTTACCTAAAACTGATTAGCCCTTGGTAAGTGATATGCAGGACCTTGGCAAATTCCTTCTGTTTTCCTATGCAACGTAATTACTCGAATATCCATTTCAACATATTTTTAGAGGGGACATATGATGCATGAGATGTCATTATAGTCTCCAGTCACTCAGTTTGCGGAGATCTAGAAGCCCCAATGTCACCCTCTTTGTACGCGTGTGGGCCTTTGAGGACGCCCTTGTGGTCACAACCTAATTAAAGCCTGAAGCCATTTCTATGCAGTTATTCCCCACACTACCACATTGGCTGTCCTTCCCTGACTACAGATGTTAGAGAATTCAGAAAGTAGTTTTTTGTCTTTTGAGATTTTGCTAAGACATACCTAAGATTATAACTTTGTATTATATTTCCCATAAAGTTTGACAGGACCAGAAAGCAAGGTAGAGCCCCTCTTAACTTTGATTGGCATCAACAATGGACCATATTGTTGTTCACTGGTATTTCTGGCTATTTTCTCACTGATACTATTTTTAAGGAGATTCTGATGGGTGGTAAGAGGAAGTTATAGGGTTCTGGGGAAAACAGAATTGTTTCTCATGTATACTTTAACCAATAACTGTTTTGTACAGCTGCTCAATGCACTTTGTCATTCTTGCTGACTCTGGAAAATGTATGTTTGAAATGATAAGTATCTCACCACTAATTGTTATCTATGGCAGATAAAAATTTGACTTAAAATGAAAGAAATTCCAGTTATTTATTTTTTCTATCACTCTAAGTTATTTGTTTACCATAAAGCAACAAGCATATAGAAAATACGAATGATGAGAAGATTTAAAAAACAATAAATCAAATTTTTCTTTCTTACCCAAATAGAACCCTATGACATTTACTTAACTTTAATCACTCCCTGTTAAAATAAGTTCATACAAGCCTAGGCACACATATAATGGGTATAAAAACAGATACTTAAGCAAATATTCTATGTGGATCTTCATAGAAACTCTCTTCACATTTATGAACTTACTGAAACTATTCACTATTTAACAGATTAATACAGACATATGTATGCATATAAACATATATATGTATGTTCACAGACACACATATAAATAACTATTATTCAGCTATAAATATAAAATCAACATAGGCTACATTATGGTTGAAACTTGATTTTAAGTTAAAATTCTAAGGACTAGGGTCAAATATTATATTATTTAATCCACAGAACAATCCAGAAGAAACAGGTCAGATGTTCAGTTGTCAGGATGGAGAGGTGTAGGAATTAGGACTGAGACTTATAAGGTATGAATTTTCTACTTGAAGTGTCGAAAGCAATTTTGAGTTGGAGGAAAGATGAACTAACTGCATTATATAAACAATATACTACTGAGTTAACTGCATACTATAAAGCTGCTAAAATAACAAAGCTGTACTTTAATAGTTTCATCCTAATGAAAATGAATACATATTTCTTTGAAAACTTTTAGATAACAAATGTCACATAGGATGTTAAGAACACCACCTCTTTTCCAGGATCTTATTGGCAGAAGGCTTCAGTTACCTTTCCTTTGTCCTGAAACTGTTCTTCCAACCCATGACAGGGCCTTTCTCCAGTTCTATGCCCACCTTGGGCAGTGGCTGGGAACTTTTCTCCTCTGAAATGTAGGAACTAATCAGAAGTGTGCTGAAGAAAAATACTTCATGGTAGAATATGTTGTTCATTCCTCTGTCTTGTTTCTCTAACCTGTGGAAGGAGAATGATCTCTTCTTAGACTGTATGGCTGGCCATGCTCCAGTATATAGAACATGGGAGTTCACCATCCCTATGACTTCATATGACATTCAAAATGAGTACAAGACCTTCATGCTTGAGTGGTATCTTTTGCTACATTAAAAGCTGAAATTAAAAAAATTAACTGCACGTACAGACATAAAACATGTGACCTGTCATAGAGACCGTCCTGCAGGTATTTCATGGACCTTGGGTAGCATCTGCAAAGTGGCAGCTACAGAGGAGTCTAAATTGTCATACAAAAAAATCCAGAATAAGAAAATGCTTTGTATTCTATCATCATAAAATATAATATCAAGTTAAAATTGCAAAATCGATGTGAGGTAAAACAGATTTAAAATCTGAAGAAGAAACTAAAATTAACATGGGCTAGTAAGCCCTTACTGATTAGTAACATTGGTGAAATAATGTTACAAAGCAAGAACTTAATGCTTGGCTTTCTGTGAAGGAATGGTTCAAGTCAGAATAAACAGCCCCTGGGGTGGGAAAATGATTACGAGGACTGAAAAAAAAAAAAAAAAAACAGCAGATAGCATAACTGAGAACGGGAGACACAGTGAGGAGGTTGTTGACTTCAGACAGGGACTTGCTTGAAATTTGCTAGAGATCCTAACTCGCTGATACCAAGTCTGGCATGTGCCAAGAATGTGCATGCCTAGTCATTCCTCAGGGTTTCAGTTATGAGGGACCGAGAATGCCCCTGTGAGCTGTCACTTTGGGATACGACAGGTTCTCAGGAGGACTCCAGGATTCTTTATTAGTGACATGGAGAGACACGGGGATTTTTAACACAAGAGTCTCAAAATCTGACCATGGGATGATTGCAAGTGCCTTGAGAAGGAGGGCGAAGCTGGGAGGGAACTGGGCTTGTAAAACTAAAATGAAATGGCATGAATCTAATGGGTTAGGGGAAAGAGAGAGAGAGAGAGGAAGCCGAGGCTTTTTCCTAGAACTTCTGGTATACCCTTAGAAAGATCATCTTTGAGATGTCCTTTTCTGTGACACCCACCTGCCATCCTTACTCCTGAATTTAGACACTACTTTTGTATTTCTTGCAATGTGAAACTAAGAAAGAAAGAAGAAAATACCGAAGGTACCTTCTTCTGTTATTACTCATAGATTGCCATAAAAAAATCTTTCTTTTTATGTTACCCCTCCCAATATTATTCCATGTTTCTTTAAAGAATGTAAAAACATGCTAATTTTAATTTTTGTAGTATAAAAGGTGCTGTATAAATATCATTATCTGCTACCTTTAAAAAATTAATTATTCAATTTTAGAGCTTATACCAGGAAAGAAAGACATTCAAATGGCCATTTAATACTTTTATCTTATATTAAATAAATTAGGTTCAGCAGGAACGTTTAGAAGGTCACTGAAGTTAAGAGTTGCTGTTTCCATTGGAGTTTGGGGCAACATTTATCACTAGGAACAAGAATTTTACTGAAGAGGAATAAACACATTTACAATGTGTCTAAATAATGTCTGAGGCCAATTTTCATTTGCATGCTAGTGACCCCTTCCACTCTTTCTTACAACTTTCCCTTCAACTGCATGATGTTTATTGGTTCGTTATTTGTAAAATAGTAAAACCTCAGCTTTAAAAAAAAGTGCATTGTGTCTTTAATTTAAAAATCGCCTAAGGGCCCTATGGGGTATATTAAATCTGTCTCTTTGCCGTATATCTTGATGTACATTTTACTTGAAACCAGGTGTTTTGTATATTGAACTTTTTAACACTGCAGGGAAGTAAGTATTCACAGCTGGAGTTTTATGCTTCGCACATTTTCATGTTTGAGAACAAGAAGGAACCCCTAGGAAAATCCCCTCCAGCCTGAAGAGAGGCCAGACAAAGCGCTTCTGTATCTAGTGGCAGGACACGGATATGATGGAGTCACTGATAACAGCCCTGAATGCAAAATAGATGCCAGGGAAACCAAGGCAAAAAGTTTCCTGGAATCCAAACTCACAGGTTCTCAGATCCCTCACTGCGGAGGCTGTCACCCTGGAGAGCCACTGAAAGGCAGCATCAAAGGCTTAGGGAGAGGGGAGGGAGAAGCTTTTGTCATGCAGGCTTTTGTCTTCTCAACCAACCCTGGAAGTCAGCCCCTGTCGCCTGAAAGGCCCAGTTAAGCTATTGCTAGTGACCATTGTCCCTCTGTGTGTAGTTAACCCCAGATCATTAAAGAAAAATAACTAGGTTGGCATGACACAAAATAGTAGCGATTTTCCTGTGGGGGTACATTTGTATGTACTGAATTATTTTTTGCATATTTTTTTTTGTGTGTGTGAAGGAGAGTAAAGAGATGCCTCACCCTGCAGAACAAATGCACACAGCCCACCGCTTCTTAGCCTCAACAATGGACTTGGTGTTTGCAGGTCAAGACATGAAAGGGTTGATTAAAATTCAAAACATTGCACTGGTAACCCACTCTCTTTTGGATCCAGTTTCTTCTCTGAAGTCTTCTTTACAGTCCTACAACATGAAAGTGTTTTGCCACTGTTGGGTTAGCCTTCCCAGAGAAATTTGTCATGGTGCTGTATGAGGATTTCTTTGTTTGCGGTGGGTGGGAAGAAGTTGAGGGGTTCTTTGCTGGGGGTGAGGGAGGATTAGAGAGAGGCAGGCAAGGCTACAAAGTCTTTATTACTTCTTAGGATGAAATTCTAATACTGGCCAGTGCCTCCCCCCCCCACACCTGTTCATTTTAGCTAAGAATAACCATCGATCATTTAGACTCCTCAAATGCATCTGTCATTCCATATTCAGAACCACACTTCTTATCTAAGATCATCATCATGAGAGAGCTATCAGGCACCATGCACACTTTGTCACCTTTGTTGCTAGATAAAGGAATAACACTCACTTTGCCCTAAGATCTCAAAGACATCACTCTTGTTTAGATGCCAGTATAGGGATGTACAGAGAGTTTGGGTATTAGATTCTGTGAGGCTCCTACAGTGAGCACGATAAGGTTTCATGACAAGGGAGAAAAAAGAATATTAATCATTCAAAATTGAAAAAAAATAATCCATCAAGATTACCAAGTGAAAAGAGAAAATGCCTCAATGTCACCAGTAGGTACAAAGGCAAGAGTAACCCACACACGACAGGAGTACGGAAAACTGAAAGGGGGCTTGAACTAGATCAATGTATTCTTCAAATTTAAACCTAAACCTACTAGGTTTTGCTAATAATTCTCCAAATACACTTTTAAATACTTTTATACAACAAAATCACTTTTATTGTTCATCATTTCATGATGGGAGCTTAAGACGTTGTTGTAAAATAAGGAGAACAAAATAATTTCTTCAATTTCCTAGCTTTTTAGGGCACAACACTGCTTTGTAGAAAGGATTGAAGGCCTGACTGGGATCCTGATCAAGTAACTTGAGGGGTTAACTGCAGGACTCAGAGGCACTATAGATGATCCAGATGGGGCAGTAGCCCAAATAGAAGGACGGAGCTAGCATAGTTGTGATGTAGAAGCTCAGTGGTAACCACGTACAATGACACTGAAGGTTGCTGGGAGTCTTTATTATCCATGTGTCTTTTTCTTTTTCTTATACATATGCATACACTTAGACACATAAATATATGCATATTTATGCATGTGTATGATTCTGCGCACAGTTGTATGCATTTTTTAACTTACACTTGTGGTAATTATTTGAGTCTATTTTTATTAACATCTCCCAAGAGGCCAAATTATTTAGGTCAGAAATAAAATAACTAATTTTTCATAGCTAGAATGGACCCAGCGATTTAAAGTTATAAGTTTACTAATTCCACATGAACCAGAATTGGAAATTTAAGAATTTATGAGATCTTGAAAAATTCAAGAGTGTTTTTTAGTTCTTAACTTTCTTTCCAAATAAGATACACCAATTTAACTGTGGAAATGGAAATATATGTATATAGACCAAAATAAATGAGCAAACTTGTTCCCAAAACATATTATGAGACACTTCAAATATTATTAAATATTTCAAACAAACAAATGTAGTGATTACTGACTATCAGTCATGGGTATACACCAATGATTTCATAATAAAGATCAACTTATAATCTTTGTAGAACATGTTGACTGAATCACACTTCAAGCATAATTTTGACAGCTTAATTCTCTTTTGTCTTTTCAATTTTTCTCTGTTGTCATGGATATTTGCATTAAAGAACTCAGAAATTATAGTTTTGGGTTATATTATATTTTTAAAAAACTGTAAAAAATATTTATTGGCTGCAGACTGTAGCCAGTGAGTATGTAGGAACCAAAGTAGCAAAGTAAGTAAATAAAGTAATCAAGTAAGTAAGACCAGATCTACTTACAAGGATCTCAAAGACCAGTGGGTAAACCTTAGATAGACTTTACCCATTACTGAGTATGTGTGATCCCTATTGTGAAAAAAAAATCTAACAAGGAAGCATGCTGCACAGAAATTTCTTATAATATATTTTACTTTGCCTTATTATATAAAGGGTGATTAGTATCAATAAATGTCTGGAGACACAAGTAACATCATGATGTGTGTGATTAAATGATTCATCCAAAGATTGATGCATTACTCAAACCATTTTTAATCATCAACTATATACCGAAGCTTTGCTAGCAATTATGTTTAGAAATCCACTTTAGATGCTTTTCTATCTCCTTGCTTCTAGATCAACCCTCAGGAAAAAGAAAACATATAAGACATATAACTTGAATGCATACAATGCTGCAGTTTTTAGAAGTAAAAGTTTATATATTTAATGAAACTTGCATAAACTGTTATCTAAATAAGGGATGCATCAAGTAAGAGCACTTAGTGTAAATTGAGTTTGCTTTCCTCCACTACTCTGGCCCCCACGTTAGTTTTTCTTTTCTGTCTACGTTGTAAAGTAAAAGCTTTTTTAGGGAAACATCCAAACAACAGTCAGAGATATTACATGAAGTGCCAATTTTCTGATCATTGAGATAACATTAAAGACATCGATAGGACCTAGGTACTGAAGGGTGCTGGGCCTGAAAATGGCATCTTTAGAAGGTGCCAACCCCTGGAGTGAGCAAGGGCAAGTGTGGCAACAGCCGAATATTATCTACAGCTGCGCATTGTTACTTCCAGGTTCTAACTCCAACCCTTCACCAACAAGTAAAGCTCAGGTTAAGTCTTGCACCTGAGATGCATGCTGTACCATCACTGGTGGGCCCATTAGCTCTGACAACATCTCTGGTAGCCTCTTCTACTAAGTGCTGGGCAGAAGTGAGAGGACCACTTCCAATCTTAGTCCATCGAGGCTGATCTAACATTGTTACTAGCACTGGGTTCAAAGCCTTTCCTTTTGTTATCACTGTGACAAGCTGATAAAAGCCAAGCAATGGAGAAGCTGTGTTTTCATTCACACTTTCAGAAAGTACACCACCTCAGAGGGGAGAGAGCAAGGCAGAGTTTTTGGGAGAGGAGTCTTGAGTCTTTTCTTGCTCTCATCATAGAATAGGAAACAGCAACTCAGGTGCCTTATTTAGGGTTTCCATTGCTATGGTAAACCAATATGGCCAAAAAGAACTTGGGGAAGAAAGGGTTTATCTTGCCTAATCACAGACCATCATGAATGAAAGTCAGAGCAGAAACTCAAGGCAGGAATTTGGAGGCACAAAAACCTGCCATGGAGGAATGATGTCACTGGCCTGCTCTTCAAAGCATGCCATCCTACTTTATTTCTTATGCACCCCAGGACCACCTGTGCCTGGGTGGCACCACCTACAATGAAACAGGTCCTCTCACATTAGTCACTAATTAAAAGAAAGGCCCCACAGGCTTACCCACAGGCCAATCTGGTAGGGGAATTTTCTCAATTGAAGTTCTCCTCCCAAATAACTCTAGCTTATCCAGCAAATCTGCTGCAAACACTGTTAATTAATATCCTTACTACCTGCCTCAGAGATTCTCGTGAACCAACTATGACTCACTTTCTAAAGATAACCTCCCATAAAGAGCACCACATTCTTGGGACTAAGTAGGCGGTGTTTCATCCATAAACAGTAACAGGAAGTGTCCAAGCAAGAGTGACTTCTAGGATGCATGCTTTTAAGGACTCACTTTAGAAAGCTCAGTTGCATCTTCCATTATGGATTCCTCTGTGCTAACGGGATGATTCATGTATAAAACCCATTGTCACATCAGCACAAGCTTGGAGAAAACAAAACAAAATGTGTTCTCTTTCCTCCCTCCTTGCCCTGTTAACTTGCAAGATTCTCCATGCTGGAAATCTAGACTTAAAACCTTCATTCCTACTTATGAGAAGTTATCCATAAATGTAAGTTAGTAAGGGAAAGAGGGTATGATTATTCGTCTTAAAATCTGGATCCATATATGACAATTATTTATTGCCTGTTTTACATTGAGAAATAAGAAGGTTCATTTGCTATCTCAATATATCAGAAAAATGCTGTTTGAACATGTTGGGTATTTCAGAAATTAAGTAGTTTTAGTTATATATCTATTTTATTAAAATAATTCACTTAATACAAAGAAGGAATTTCAACCACTTTAGAAATTTAAACTATGTAACTCAGCCCTTTACTAATCAAAAATAATTGCTTTGGAAGAAGTCAAGGCATACTTTATTAAGAGTGATCTTAATTTTGTTTTGTTCCAAATATTTATATTTCCAGACTTTATGTTTTAGTATCCTTTGCAAAATGAGACACTCTAATAAAATGTGTTTTGAATATTTCTCTTTTTCTGCCAATCTTGCTTTACTTACAAACAAGTGAGAAAGGAGGTGTTTGAAAACCTGACTATAATGTTTGAATATCTGTATTCCATATTTGTTCTAAGGCATACACATAACGAAATCTGTAACCTGTTACTTGACCACTCTGTAAAGAGAACCGAGGCTTGTTTCCTGAGTATTTAATCCAGTATAAAGGGAGCTGTTTTGTCAGCAATCAAAAGAAAATCCTGGATCCTCAGTAGCCCTGGATTGTGAAGTCGAAGATAGAGAAGACCTATACAAATGACATTTACCCTTGCTCAAAAGTCTACCTGTGAAATTCACTAGATACAGGTCCTGCCAATTACCCCTGGTGAACAGGTAGTTTTGCTGAGCTGATATATTTGTTCAACTCTTTCTCTACACTCCCATTCTAATAGATCATGAAACATTATGCCTATTAAAATCACTTGAAAATGAATGGTTTATTTTGAAAATTTTATTCTTATATAGCTCATAGCAATGTTATATTTCACAATGTATTTTTATGTGCCACATTACATGCCCATATATATTTCTACACAAATACATTTTGATGGTCATCCTCAGTATTTTATTAAGTAGGAAGTAATGCGTTTGTCATAATTCCTAATCTTATGCTGTGGTTTACATTATATTTTGTGAGTTTGAGTTCCCTCTGCCCACTTCCTATCCCCTTTGAAGACTTTTTAATTGGAAATAATTCTAGAAAAAGGTTTCATATACCTTCCTGTACATGATTTCAGCTTTGAGTCTCTATCAGTTTTCTTCAGTGAACCATGAGCACGCCTAACAGTGACCTTTGAAGTCTACAAAAGGAGGATGGGGCCCCATGATGATTCCAATGATGACACCACTAAGCTGAAAACACCACCTAAAGATCGGCTCTGGGCTACAAATTGTTCAGAACAATTTCCAGATGGCTGAGATGATCCAGTCTCACAGACGACTATAGTCAGGACTTGAAATAAGCCCTGTACTTTCCCTTTACTCAGAGACTGGACAACAAATGATACAGCTACCTCTCCCAGGACTTGACAATTAACTCAAATTTTTCTTTTCAAGATCCCCTAAAGATACTATTGCCCCAAGACAGCAGGAAGTAAATTTAAGAATAGGCCACCCACATTACCACTAGGTGTAGTGGGTGGGTTTTGGTCGTTCAATGGGTTATGGATGTTTGTCATTGTTTAGGGGGATTGGTTACAAGTTGTTATTGGTAAAGGTCAGGAAAAAGCTTAGCAAAGGATATTAAATTCAACATTCTTGTTTTGAAAAGAAGAAAGGGAGATATAGATATGATAATATATAAAGGTAGATTATTGAACCTACTTTTTAAAAAGCAACTATTAGTTTTAAATTTTTAATTTGGATTGGACTTTTGTATATTGTATACTGATAAAAATTTGAGATTAATTTTGTTAAAACAGACTGTACATATGTTTCTAAACTTGGTCAAGTTATTGTGCCTATGCAGTTCATTTAACAATGTAATGCAAATTTCTCGTCCTTTAAAGTTATTATTACCAACTGTTTAGGATATTTAGAAAATGCAGGTTAGTAATTAGCTATTAAAATCAAACTTGTAGTCACATTAGGTATGTTTTCAAGGCCAAACAAATATATATATATATGTGTGTGTGTGTGTGTGTGTGTGTGTGTGTGTGTGTATGTGTGTGTATTCAAATAGACAGGTCATCTTCAAATACTTCAGACATCTACAGAATTTAAGATGTTTTAATAACATAGGGTTTTTTTTTCTTTTTTTATGGCAATAAAGACATGTCTGCTCCTGGCAGCACCAATCTAATTCACAGAAGATGATGGGCATCAAAGAAACTCAACATGGAGTTTGCTTTTTTTGTGGCAAAAGTAAGCCACTAGGCAAGAAAATGCCCATGCCTCCACTGCTGACAGTATGCTGTCCTAACTGGACAAGCAGGACACAAGAGAGTGACTGTCAAAGCATGCCCAGACAAGGAGGGATAGTCCTTCAAAAACCCTGCTCATTAGGAAAGTCTGTCAGATAGCCTAGGCTTATAGGCCGAAGATGGATACCCTAATGTTGCATAGGGACTTTGGGTGACTGTCCAGGCAGCCACTTGTTTCTATCATTTCTCACAATTTTTTGGAAATCACTTGCTGGCACTTCCTTCTTACTCAGTCAATATTATTTCCTTTTTGAATATCTGAGAGAGTTAAAGACTAGATAATTATAGTTTTTCCTGTTTACCAGATGCAGAAAGCATATTATGATAAAATGTAAATTAGATACAAGATTCTGGACTCACAAGATAGGATAGATATGGAGTATTTTTTTGATTTTTTCAAATTAAGTGGACAAGACATTGTTGATGTATTTATTGCCTGTATATATTGCATATATCTTTTGTACTTATTGTATAAAGTTTTTCTTATATTAGTTATGGCCTTTTTTATTTTAGACAAAAGCAGAAATAGTGTAATACTTTATTTTTGTTTTAATAAATAAAGCTTGCCTGAAGGCCAGAGAGTAAAACTAAGCCATTAGAGGCTAGGCAGTGGTGTCACACATCTTTAATTCCAGGATTTAGGAGATAGAGAGAGATGGATCTCTTTGAGTTCAAGGCTACCCTGGGTTACACAAGCTCAATACAGAACAGATCCAGGTGGTGGTGGCTCATACTTTTAATCTCAGTACTAGGGAGTCACTTGCCTTTAATCTCAGCACTGAAGGGGAGTGTAAGACAAGAGGAGACAGAGGCTCAGCTCAGCAAGCAGCTGCCCAGCCTTGGTAGAGGGAAGACTTCTTTAGAGGCTGGGCTGTTTTGCTTTTCTCATCTTCAGCTTGAATCCCAATATCTGTCTCAGGGTTTTTATTATTTGTGTTACAATTAAGTAGGAACTAATATGTTTGTCATAATTCCTAATCGTTTGTTGTGGTTTTAATTATATTTTGTGAGTCTGAGTTTCTTCAGCCCACTTCATATCCCCTCTGAAGACTTTTTATTTCATGAAGAATGTCTGACAGCCCAAAGCTCACTGAGTTCATTGGAATTTAAGATTTCCATTTTTGAATAAGGCCTGTATCACCTCTGGTGAAATCATTACAAATGAATGCCAATAATATCCAAGAAGACAGAATCTTAATATAAACCAAATGGTATCCCTTGAGGGGGAAAAAAGAGCTTACCAAGGGCTTAGATGTACATGTGTTCACAATGATGATTACCCAGCATGGGGATCTCAGAACAAGGCTGCTTGTTTACAGTGGATGTAATGAGGTTTCTGTGCTAGAGTTCAACTCTTTTTAGAATTCCGAACAAAGAAAGGGTACATTGGAAGAGCTCTTCAACTTACACCATAAATTGGACTTGCTGCCAAAATCAGGAGGAATCTAAGGCCTTGACTGGGGTAAGTGGTTCTTAGCAGAGTTCATGACAAAATAATGAAAGCCGGGGGTGTTTTTTACAAAGAACATATGGTATGCACTGTGGTCCTTTTATACTTGCAGAGGCCCACATTTATTTTTAGCCTTGTGTATGCAAACATACCTAATGACTAGGAAAGATGCAACACTTTATACATTGTTTGATAATTTATTTGCCTCTTAAAGGGAGTCAATGGTATCATCAGCTAAATGTACTTAAAGCAGCAAGATGACGAATGTTGCCTAGGAAGTGGGATGAAATGTCACAGAAATGGTAAACTTCTAGAAGTAAATATAAACATGTTCTCATTTCATTGTTTTAAACATCTTTGAAAATTCAAATGCCGAATGAAATCTCTATGGCAGATACTCTATGTCTGGGGTAGGAAATACAGCGTGGGTTGAGTGACAGTTATAGAATGAATATATGGACATAAATTATAACTCAGATAATTGAGGGAGGGAAGTTTATGCTTATCTCGGAGTGACTAATAGAGTTGGCAAATGTGTTGTTACCTTTAATAGATTCAGAAATAGATAATTGTTTTCTTTTTTTCCAAAGCAAAAAGAGGCAGAGAAGCCCAAATCAATGCCCCACAGAAATAGATTTTTCATTAGATTAAAGCATCCAAATTAGAACTTTGTAAGTGTCACGTGTGGCCAACAGTCTCAGAGTGGACTTCACACACACACATCTGCTGGGGTCAAATCCTGTGTTGATTTTCTGCTAAGCAGCAACACAGAAAATACCAGAGGGTAAAGAGAGGTTGACGTTTGTGTAACGATTGGATCATGATGTGCATCGTTTTAGCAGCTAATGTTTCTTAAGTCTCTCTTACTTCTGGCTTTGAGAACGAAAGTAGATGTGTTCTAGACTCAATTTAATAAATTTCTCTTGTGGTATGAAAGGAGGAGAAGGAGGCCTCCAGTCAAAAGCCAGCAAGAAAAAGGCTGCAGGCTTAGAAAGGCAAAGCTATTAATCTATTTACCATCTCAGTGGGTTGAGACGATTCCTTTTTCTTGGTCAAGCAGCACACAAGTCCATAGTCCTAGACAGCATTTGACTGAAGATTGTCTAATTACACTGACCCAACTATCTTCCCCTAGAGACATGGGGAACTGATCAAGATCTGTTTCTTTTGGTTCCTCAGTTTTGGTAATATTTTCATGTCATAGTTGCAAAACTGACACATATGGAATGATTTGAAATGGTTCTTTTTGCATTCTTTAAAGTTTTACTTTCTCAGTAGTAGTACATTTTTTTGAGACATGGATAACACTATGTATAGCTGCGTGCATGCCATCGTAGATACATGAAAGCCATAGGGCAGCTTGCTGGAGTTAGACCTCTCTCTCTTCTGGCATGCTATACTGGGTATCAGACTCAGATCATCAAACTTGGTAAAAGGTCTGTAACTACTGAACAGTCCTTTGGTCCTACTTAATAACTGCTTTTGTTCATTTGTTTGATTTTGTTCTTCAGGACAGGATCTATACGTGTAGCTCTAAACTGTTCTAGAACTCTCTTTATAGACAAGGCTGACCTTGAACTCACAGAGATACACCTGCCCCACCTTCTGAGTGCTGGGATTAAAGGCATGCGCCACCTATTTAGTAACT
The DNA here is from genome assembly GCA_004026605.1 of Ondatra zibethicus. Lineage (NCBI taxonomy): Eukaryota > Metazoa > Chordata > Mammalia > Rodentia > Cricetidae > Ondatra > Ondatra zibethicus. Next base: position 22,263 of record PVIU01004874.1, on the reverse strand, counting down.
TTAAATGGGCTTTGTTATTGCTGTTTACATGCAATGTCCTTTGTCAATTTTATTATTAATATATGTCCTCCTGGTGGCCTAAATCAAGTAATCATTCCAAAATCAGTGAGTCGTTACTTTGTGTGTTATTCAAAGAATGCATCAGCTCAGTGTTATATTTAAATAGTGAATTCAATTTTATTTAATAGTTGCATAAAGTGATAAAGCCTAAGTCTATTCTTTTGGGTAAGGGCAGGCAATTTTTCCTGAGTTTTTTCCAATAAGATTATTTTTTTGTCATTACATGATTCAGGCTTGGATGCTTCTGTTTGTGTAGATTTAACTAAGAGTGTGAGGGTTATTTGGACACACTGTACTCCATTTCACTAGTCTACATACATGCCTTCATGCAGATGTCACACAGCTTAGCTGTGAAGCACTCTAGAAAGTCGGGAGGTCAGAAAATGAGTAAGGCAGGTCTTATTCTTTTAAGGTTGGTTTAGACTTTTGAAGTTTCAGGAAAAAAAAATATGTCTTAGGATGAGACCTTTATTTCTACAAACCACCTTATTAGGATTTTCGACTGGGGAAGGTTAAATATGAAATTTTCTTGGAGTAATATTGCCATTAATAATATTATATCTTCTAATATTTTCTAATATATCTTCTAACAATAATATCTTCTTATATAGATACGTATCAGTTACCTGTTTTGTTTATTGGTTTAAAAGAACCATTTACTAATATAACATAATAACTGCCAACCGAAGAGACTAAGAAGCTCGGTGCCCATCAGTTTCTCTTGTGTTGCTGTATTGCCAGCCGCAGTGGAGAGCTGGTCTTGATGAAGCAATGTGGCTCTCCAGAGCTGGGTCTCTGCTTCACTGATGGAGCCAGGGCACAGGGCAGCACATGTTGGCTGAGGTTTTCTATTTGTCTAGAAATCTGGAATGCTATGTTCTAAATACAGTTTTGTACTGTGTGGAATATGTCACTAAATCTTGAATTTTTGCATCAATATATGGACAAGATTCTCATTGTTGGTAGGTGTTCAGAGCATCACAACAATGTAATCCAGTTCCTATGTCTTTGAAAAATAAAGACCCAGTATTAATATGGATAACTATTTAAGAAAGTTCTAGCTTATATTTTATATCACTTTAGCATGTGATCTACCTATTGTAACTTGATATTAGGTTTAAGAAAAACTTACAATTAGCCATCTTCATATTAACTTTCCAAATTAACAAAATATAAAACAAAAATTAAGAACTTTAGCTAAGAGAAGACATTTCTTTTGTACAGCTATCTTTAAAAATACTAAAGGATCGTACAAGATAACTAGTTAGTGAACACATAAGCAACAGAAGTGTTTAATATAAATAAAATAAACAATGAAAATTCAGGGAGAAAGGCATGGTTATCAGAGGACAACAAAGAATCCTATTGTGGCAAGAGAATAGTTAAGGAAAAGTGAGTTTAGAAGTAAAGACTTCTGCACATGCTTGGAACCCTGAACACTTGGCAGAAGTTAGGGAGGATGGTTGCTTTTATGACACAGGTTTTTTTCCCAAGTATATGAAAAAGTTACCAGGATAGCAGAAGAAATACTGAAAACAAAGAATTAGGCAACCTACACATGTGTATGTGTGCGTCAGAGAAAGAGGGAGAGAGAGAAACAGGGGGAAGACAGAGAGAGGGGGATCATGAATGTGACTGGAAGTCGTGCACTGGAGAATTTGGCACTGGGAAAGGAAGCAAAGAAAATTATATACGTATCATACTGTTGTGTGACACCCTTAAAATAAAAGTTAAATGGATATACATACAATTAACATTTTGCTATAAACTCTTCAAATTGTTTGTTCTATTTTATAGACACATAAACGACCTGAACAACACCATACAGACCAGTAGTAATTTTGTGAGCTTCCTTACCTTTGGCTCACTGCAGAGCCTATCTGATTTGCCTCTGTGACCACTCTGTCTCTTGAACATAGAGGGGCTGTGGATATATGTTTCCTTACCTTAATGACTTCTTTGGATCAACTCAGGCAAGGAAAATGGGCCATTCTTTATGCCCTGCCTCTATTCACTGTCTCAGAAACTCTGTTTTGTGTAAGTGTCATCACTTATATGTTTTATTGGAGGGTCATGGTTCTCATGAGACTTACTGCTTGGGGAACAGACATACCTGCCCGGAGTGTACTAACACTGAGATATATATGGACCTATGGCACGTTTGATTTTCTATGGACAACTCATCATTCCTGATTTCTCTTTTGTGTTTATTTTGAGATTTTTCTCATGCTTGTTTCTTAATTTCTTGTGATACATGTCTATTTCTAATGCATACTTCCTATACCTCTGAATACTGGAATTCATACTTATTTTCATATTTTCAGATAACACTTTCTTACTCAATGTTAATTCTGTCTGTCTGTCCTCCCCAGATTATTTGCATGAGCAGTCATGAGCAGCCATTTTTTCCCCCTTTGGCTTTCTGAGACAGGTTTTGTCTGTGTAGCGCTTGCTGGAACTCACTTTATAGACCGTGCTGACCTAGAACTCACAGAAAGCCACCTACCTCTGCCTCCTGAGTGCTGGGATTAAAGTCTTTCACCACCACTGCCTGGTGCATGGGGCCATCTTGAAGCACTCAATCTTTTGGCTTTCCTGAGCATGACACAGGACCACAGACACAGCACCTCAGTCAGGGAGGTTCTCTGGCTATCAGTTCCCTTGCCTACTTGAGATAAAATGTCTTAGAGTCTTTGCTTACTTATTTTTTGAAACAAATGATGTCCCAGCCATTAATATGTCAATTGCTCAGAGGTTTATCTCTGTTAACAGACTTGCTAAAAACAATTTTTCTTTCCTGTGTTAAATAAATGTGTAGTTTTCATCCCTCATCCAACATTCACAAGTTGCAACTATACACCAGGGTTGATCCACTGGAACGGGCACCTTTGATGCAGACAGCTGTAGGTATACATCCGAAAGCAGCTCCTCTCAAATGGAGCTTTACAGTCCTTGGGATTTTGATACTGAGGGAAGATGCTAAAGAGCATGGGAAACATCTCTGTGGAAGGCCAATGGTCAGCGAAATGCAGCTGAAGATCACCTTCAAAGCATGGTTTTCTAAATCTCACCAACCAACTTTTGTATTAACAGAAAACCAGACAATACTCTACAGAAATGTTCCCTGTCAGTCTCTCACCATGATAAGTAGCAACTTGACACGCTATTTAGAGTTTTAAAGAAATTATCTGAAACTATAACTGAAAGGGAAAAATCTCCATAAGATGCCTTTGCGAATGCCACAGGCCACAGTCCCATGAATAAAAAGTTAGAGCCAAGAGTGGTCCCCTATCAGCCCTCCCTTCACTTTCTTGGGAACACCCAGAAATGTGTTTTCTCTCTTTACTGATAAGGAGTTTGCCCTTTAATTTCTTCCTCAACGTTACTTGAAGCCATATCATCTACGTTTGGACAGCCCTCATGTTGTTCCATTCCTCTCTTCCATTGCCAAATTTCCTTTTGGATTGATAGATTGGTTTCTTTAACTATTGCGTACTACAAACATGTGAGCAGCCTCATATTAGTAGATGAAGATTTGATCTGAAAGTTAGTAGTACACGTAAGTTAAAGAACCATAATGTTCATGAAGAATAAATAATCATGGTATACAGGGCAGTATTTTCGTATCTTGAATTCTCCTAATTCTAAGTTATATTTTGTCTGTGGAGTAATAATAATTATTACATTGAAAGACATATTACTGGCTATTTATTCTTCATTAAATTCTAGGTTTCTTCATTAAATTATATTCCAATGGGTGCCTTTGAGGAATTCAAGTTAATAGCTTCCATATTGTTCTGTCTAACACTTAAGAATCAGTTGTCAAACATTAAGTTTCACATAATTATATTTGTAAAACTGTCCAGAATTTGATTCTTTAACAAATTATAAAATCCTAGATCAAATCAAAACTCATTTCTGCATGTGAATGGTACTTGTCTTTAGCAGGAGACATTTGCATCTTAGCTAAATTTCCTATAAAATTACAGGGGAAAGAGTTATGATTTCTAGATTAGAAATCCATAATAAAATAGATTTTGATAAAAGAACTTATTAATATTATTTTGTTAAACTGGCTTCTTCTACAATAAAACATTGTATGACAACCACTAAATCAATTTATAAATAAATATCTACTATCTGTGGAAACTGTAGGTAAGAGATATTTTTGAAGTCTGCCTATGTGCTGACAGAATTAAGCTATACTATGACAAAATTCACAAGGCTATACATTTTATTTATCAGCCTGATGGGTTTAGGCTAGGTCACACAGCTTGTTCCTTGTGCTAAAATCTAAAAATAGAATATTTGAAATAAAAGCCACAATTCCAAACCTCAAGGCCTTTGCCCCATCTTACCAGGACCCTACATCTGGGTGAGCAAACATTAGTGGCCTATGGGCAGAACACCCTTTTGGCCACCGTGCTGACAAGGCCAAATTCATAGATCCAACTACTGCATGGGCTGCTTAGCTTTATGCTGCTTGATGAATTTCAACTGCTCCCTAACTCCTACTAGCTAGAGCGCCAAATGTCATTAAACGTAAGGGTGCCAGGATGAAAGTGTGTAGGCTGAGGAGTGACACCCCTGCCCCTCTCCTGGGAGAAAGAACTCAGCATATGCCTCTCTGACAAGGCTCAGAGACTTTATCTACACGGTGAAGAGCATAACCACTTGGAAACAAACCAAATGAGGTCTATCCTACTCATGCATGGAATGCTATTCACTTAAGTCAGCTTCAGTAGCTCTAGTACCAGGCATTCTCTGCTCACCACAGCAAAACAGCATATGGCTTTAATTAACAGTATGAACCCTAAATACCAGGTAGCTAAAGCAGTTTCCATGAGTAATTCTCCATAAATCATAGACTGGTAATAATATAACTTTGGTGATCCACTCTCACAGCAAAACCAGTGAACCTGTGTGGGCGATGCATTCCACGAAGACAGATGCTTATGTAAAATGTAGTTACTAATAAGGAATGAAATCTTTGATGCTGGATGATGATATTAAGGTTAATAAATTTTCTTTGAAAAATAAATATGATTATCAAGTATAATCAATGGTATTGGATCGTTTCCTTAGATAACTAGTTAATTTTAACTTACTAAAATACAAACAACAGATGTGCTTGGCTTACATGTCAGTATAGCCCCAGAATACTTGTTAGAAATTGCAATGTTTTCTAGGTTTCTAAGACAGTTCTTTTTTTCTAACAGTTTTATAAAGTTTATTTTGTTTTTAATTATGTATATCTGTGTGTGGCCATGTGTAGGCAGGTACCCAATGAAGCCACAGAAACCCCTGGAGATGAAGTTACAGGAGCTTCTGAGCCAATTGATGTGGTTGTTCAAACGTGTTATTAACAGCTGAGCCATCTGTCTAACTCTCTTTCTATGTTAAACCATTTTCACAGATAGTTCGCATTATTTAAAATGGGGGCTTGTTTGTGACAAGTGGAGAAGGAGATTAACAAGACTGGGGGCAAAAATAAAGCAACGTCTAAATTCTTAGTTGTGAGGTGTGATGACCCCTGCTATCTCATTTTTTGCTTGTAGAGATGGCCCATGTTTGGTAGCTCTAACTCAGACTGCATCTAGAAAATACTGAAGTTCAAGAAGCCAGATATGAACAAAGGATTATAGTAAAGGAAAGCAGACTCTATATTTCATACTTTGGACCAATAAACTTAAATTGAAAATTAAATAATGCTAATCCGTTATGTCTAAGCACTATAACCACATCTATTCATATACAGTCAAACTGATTTATCTTCTTCTTACTTATTTTTTTTGTAACAGTTTCCTCTTAGGTACTCCTACCTGTTCTAGTACTCATTATATATTCCAGGCTGACCTTAAGCACATGGAAATCCTCCTACTTCAGCCTTTAGAGCTATATATCACTATGTCTTAAAATTATTCTAGCTCAATTAAAAAAATGCTATATATGTATTTCTGAATATACATGCGTATCTTCTCTCTCTCTCTTTCTCTCTCTCTGTTTCCACACACACACACCAACAATTAAAGAAAAGTAAACCATGGAACAGAAAATGCTCAAGGGTGTGTGTGGGAGGGTTTTCAGGGAGGAAATAGAAAGTGGAAATTATATAATTATGAGTGATTATAATTTTAAAAATAATTACTTTAACATTACCAAGTCAGTGATCACAGACACATTTGAGCTGCCTTTGTATGAAGTGAGTGAAACAGAATACAATTAGGGGAAATAAACAAATCCAGGTTTTCTCTCTTTCAGTTTATAATCATCTACTATATATTGCATGTGGCCTGTGTCCCTAAGTCCTGTCTTCCTTGAAACCATAGGCAATGTGGTCTTTAATTAATCCCTGAGGAAATAACAGCTGCAAAAGTAGCACCCCATGACAACGAAACAACCCAACTTTAGAGCCTCTAATGTAAGGAGAGTGGCATTCTTTGGAGTTATACTCTGAGATGCACTCATTAGCCGTCATCACCTTAGAAACAAGAACAGTCTAAGCCACCAGATTGTCACATGACCTCTGCATGCCAATAGGTCTCTTCAGATTAAATTTCATTCCCTTATTGATTCATTCCACTTACATTTGCCCTTCTTAAATGAGTGTGGTGATCACTTCAAACTGCAAATCTGATTAGAGTAAAATCATTTCTGAAACTGCTTGTAGCTCTTTTGCTAAAATTTTTAAAAGTCAGAGTTTCAGAGACCAGATTGTCTCCTATATGATTCTTTGGTCTAGAAACTTCCAGGCCGAAGTTATCATATCATAGTGTGTCTGTGTGTGAGTGTGTCCTTACGGCAGACCCAAGTTTTTTTCCTTTTATAGGCCTCTCCATTCCTCACCAATCTTACCCTTCTAACCCATGCCCATTCCCTTATGTCAGCTCCGCATGCCTTAAGACGTGTACTACCCAGTGGCCTCACTTGTAAGGGATTCAAAATCACTCCCTATTATATAACACAACCACAACACTCTCCTAAGATCCAGAGTGGGTAACAGAAATCAAGGAGTGAAACACACATCCAACAAAGATAAGACCAGATAACAATACCTATAATTAAAACCACCTCAAACTCAGATAAATAGATATCAGCATAAAAACACAAGCAGCAGCCAGGACAATATGTCTCTATTAGAGTCCAGCAACCTTATTACGGTAGGCACTGAAAAATGCCATATTGGTGAAGCACAAGTCAAGAACTACAAAATAGCTATTATGAGTACATTCAAGAACTGAATAAATCCATAATGAAGTCAATGAAAACACGATCAGTGAGATGAAATGGAAAAAAAGCTATTCAAGACATGAAATGAGATATAAAATCTATAAATAAAACTAAAATTTAGGGAGAAGTGAAATTAAAAATTTAGAAATTCAAACAAAAATCTCAAAGAAAGCCTCACAAACCGAATAGAAGAGATGGCAAAGAAAATCTTGGGAATTGAAGACAAAATAGGAGAAAAGGAATATTATGTAGAAAAAATTATTAAATTTAAAACATCTAGGCAAAAAAAATCCAGGAAATCTGGGACACTGTGTAAAGATCAGCTATATGAATAATATAAATATAGAAAGATGAAGAAGCCCATGTCAAAGGCACTGAATATATTTTCAACAAAACTATAGAGGCAAATTTCTCTACGCTAAAGAAGGAGATGCCCAAGAAGCACACAGAACACCAAATAGATTGTACCAGAGAAGAAATTCATTTCTAACACTGGTCACAGACATCAACAGGGACCTTAGCCACAGTAGGACCACGGACGCAGGCATGGCCCTTGGAGGCAACTCTTCCCATGGACATCAGCATACAGTGACAAAGACAAAGGGAGATATTTAAGGCTTCTGTGACAACACTTTTCCCCACCCGACACGCTCCAAAAATTAACAGTCTTGACAGAAAGTCATTGAAGAGAACTCTTGAAAATTGTGATAAGGATGCTGAAGTGTAGCTCTGTACAGCTGATGGCTTCTTGCAGGGGTATAGGTGGGCAAAGGGCTCGGTTTTCTTTAAAGGGCTGGCTACAGGGAGTTTGACCATGCTATAGTGATTATATAAGCAATACAAATTGTGTTCTAGGAATTTCTACTGCCAGTAGCCTTTAAGTTACCCACCCACTTGGGCGTGGCCTCTTATACTATTTATGTTGATGTAAAACACGCCTCAGGCCTTCTTTTTGGCAGTGGGATTTGGTTGCTGTTTTCTGTTTCAACAGAGGGTTGTGAGTTGTGAGTCTACCCGTAAATAAATAACCCTCTATTACTTTTAATTTTGAACTAGCGTGGGATTTTTTAAGTGTCCTTCTTCATCTGGCTTCCCACATGGATTCGGACTCCACACCTACCAAAAAGTCTCCCAACCCTGCCTGCTTGGCTTGCTTTTACCTAAGTATTTTTTTTGTAGAACCAATTTGTTGGGGGAAGGGTCACTTGTTTATCTGGGCTGCCCAGCCACGAAATAACCACTCAGAAAGCCATATTATTTACAATATTATTTGGCCAATAGCTTAAGCGTTATTTTGGCTAAACTCATATCCTAAACTAACCCATCTCTATTATTCTGTATATTGCCATGTGGCTGTAGCTTACCTGCTAAGTTCCCAGCATCTGTCTCAGGCAGCGGATCCTAGGCTTTTTCTAACTCTGCCTTCCTCCTCACATGCTATAGGCCAATTCAGTGTTCTTGATTTATTAACCAATAAAATCAACACATAGACTGAAGGACCTCCCACACCAAAATTGGACTTGTTATTTTGTTTGTTTGTTTTTCTTCCTTTTTTCCCTGGGAGGTCATAAGTTTGGTAGAGGGCAGACCTGGGAAGACTGGGAAGTGAGTGTAATTGGTGTGCATGATCTAAAATTCCCAAATAATCAATACAACCAATATGTTAAGAAATAAAAGGTTATATCTACAAATCTATCTCTACAAAAGATGCTACAGAGCAAATTTCTTCTCGAAGAGAATAGACAAGGCCAGGAAAACACAAAGTATTAATAATCCATATGGGCAAATCCAAAAGGTGAATAAACCCACACCACAACAGTAAAATAACAGGAATCAACAGACACTGTTCAGTTCTGCAATACAAAGACAGAGACTAACAGATTGCATTTTAAAAAGGATCCATCCTTCTGTTGCATCAAAGAAATACACTTTAATATCAAGGATAGACATCTACAAACACAAGGATGGAAAAACATATTTCAAGCAATGGACCCAAGAAGCTAGCATGTTTATCCATTTTAATATGTCAAAATATATTTCAAAATAAAACTAATCAAAACAGATAGGGAAGGACAGCACATACTCATCAAAGGAAAAATCTACCATTGGGACATTGCAATTCCTAATATCTATATGACAAGCATAAAACCACCTTTTCCTTAAACAAACAAAAAATCTCTACCATAGCAACTATCACATTTTGACCCTCACATAGTGATAGTGGAAGACTTCAACACCCCACATTCTCCAACAGAAAAAGAAATAATGTAATGCTGGAGCTAACTGGCATTATAAACCAACTGGAAGTAACAGATATTTACAGAACCAAAATTCCAAAAGTTATACCTTCTTCTCAGCACCCATGAATTTTCACCAAAATTGACCACAATACACAAAACAAGGCTCATCAGATCCAAGGAAACTGAAATAACACCCTGCATCCAATCTGACCACCATGAATTAAGCCTGAATATCACCAACAAAAACAACAGGAAGCTTACATGGAAACTGAACAACTCACTACTGAATGAAAACTGTGTCAAGTCATGAGTTAAAGAAGTTTAAACTTTTTAGAAAACGAAAGCACATCATCCCCCAAACTTACAGTAGACAATAAAAATTCAGAGGCAAGTTCAGAGTTTAAGTTTAAGTGCTGGATTAAAATAAAAGACTGGAGAGATCTTCTTTTTGTATCTTAACAGCACAGCTGAAACCTTCATAACAGAAAGAAGAAATAAAGCCCAAAAGGAATACATGGCAAAGCTTCATCAACCTCAGGCCTCAAACTAATAAAATAGAAATAAAAAAATACAAAAAAGTCAATAAAACAAAAATGTTTCTTTGAGAAGAAAAATAAATAAGATCAACAAAGCTTTAGACAAATTAACTAAAAGGCAGAGGGGGATGATCCAAGTCAATAAAATAGATAAGAAGGGGAGGCATAACAACAGATGCTGAGGAAATCAGGAAAGTCATAGGACATACTTTATAAAACCTGTACTCTACCAAAATGGAAAATCTAAAAGAAATGGATAATTTTCTTGTTATATACCACCTACCAAAGTTAAACCAAGATCAGATAAACATTGTAAACACAGCTGTAACATCTAGTGAAATAAAAGCAGTAATAAAAGTCTACAAATAAACAAAAATAGCCCAGGGCAAGATTTTAGTGCAGTTAGTGCAGAATTATAGCAACCTTTTAAAGAAAAGCTAACATCAATAATCCTCAATTTATTCTACAAATTAGAAACAGGATGAATATTGTCTAATTTTTTTTATGAAGTCATAGTTACCCTGATATCTAAACCACATAAAGACCCAACGAATGAAGAGAGATACAAACCAATTTTTCTGGTGAATATAGATGCAACTTTCTCAGTAAAATTCTTGCAAAGTCAATACAAGGATGAGAGGTACTAATGGGGACTGGTAGGGATAAGGACTGTGAGGGAGGGAATATGGGGAGGGACAGGTCAAACTAAGGGCCATTTGAGGTGCTACATGGAAAACTAATACAGTAGAAGCTTCTTAGAATATATAAAAAATAAGGTGATCAAAACTGAATGACCAAATAACAGGGGAAATGAAGCCTCAACTGTGAATCTCTTGTCACCAAATGAGGCTTCTAGCTCCAGAAATGGGTTGCATCTAATAAGTTCTTGGCCAAAGGGATCACATGGACACCCCAAACAACCCAGGTTGTTGCCAAGGCTGTTGGTTGGTTGCTGTCTAGAAACTGATGATTAGGCCCTATTGCTGAAGACAGCACCTCCACAACTCACTGAAATAGAGACACTGAGATGGCTTCTAACTAGTGTCTTCACACCCACAGACCAACGTTCATGCATATGGAAAATGTTCTATAAAAGACTAAAGGAGAAAAGTAAACACCAACCCACCTGCAAACTCTTTGATCTGAAATAATAATCTTCCTGCAGGATGTACTAATGCAATAGTCACACAAAGCTTGTGGGAGTAATCAATCAATATCTGATTTGAGGTAAAGCTGCTTCATGGGGTAGAACCCATCTTTGACATTGCTTCGGTGACAAGAACTGAGACTAGATAGGACAGGAACTTAGATAATATATAAAACTTATTTAAAAAACAGCCTAAGAATTATGCAACATATTTTTACAAACATTTCTCATGAAAAAAAAAAACCTTCTCTGTGTATGTGTGTGTGCATGTGCGTTCAAGCCTTTTAAGTTGGGAAAATTAAAGAATATTGTGATTTTAATCAAACCTAAGTTTTGATATAAATTTGTTTATTTAAAACAAAATACTGAGAACAGTCTAAGAATTATAAGTTACTCTTTCCAAACATTTAATGCTTCATACTAGATCTGTGTACACACAGAGAATGAAAGAGAACTTTAGTTTGATAATTTCTTTAGTTTGATTTAATTTGAGAGCAAACTGGGTTGACAATGTGTTGATTCTACATTTCTATTTTCCCCATTGCTTTAATAAAACATGAATTTGATTAACAAATATTTTAAGAATAGAGAATTTTTTTAAAAAATCTCATATTGTCATCAACAATGCAGAAAAAACTAGTACAGATCAGGAACAATTTAGAAATGTAAGCTTGAAATAACTTTCATTCCCTTCACTTACACTATACATCAAAAAAGATAATTCTAACAAGAAGAATGCAGCATTCTTTTTTTTTCACACCTCTTACTCCTAATTCATTCAAAGGGAGCATTGGGAGTCCAAATGAATGGATTGCCATAACATATACAAGAAGAAAGGGATAATGTAAAACAGGAAAGTGGAAGGTTGGAAGACAAAGGAGGTCATCCATTGGTTGCTATTTCTTTAAACTTCTCCAGTCCATATTTTTGTATCACTGGAACCAATGTTACAGGGAAAATGTTAGGGGAAAAATGTTATTTTTGCAAAGACAGATGCTGATTTCTTGATTCTTAAAGATTACAAATGATTCAAGGAGTGTTCGTTGGTGATTTCAATCCAACATCTGACTTCTGAGTCTAATTTCAATGTAAAATGTAATGAAAAAAAGTGTATGCTTAGTATAATGAGCAGCAAGCAATGATACCCGGATAGTCTAGGACTTGGCTCTGAGCATTCCAGATGTTTGTCTTGTGTTGTGTAATGTCCTCCTTATTTTACAAACCTACTTCATTTTATGTATTTATGTGTGCAGCCCCTGGCATATTATTTATAACTTACTAAAGTATAGAATAGAAAGCTATTTATACTTCAGTAGGATCTCTTTAAGTAACTAGGTTGATGTCTGCCTGGAGCAATGGGAACTCAAGCTTTTCTGTGATTCTCTCTCCTTAGCACTTCAGATCTAATATTTTGGTTTGTCATATGGTTCTTATTTCATGACCTATGATTTCTACAGCATCACACCCACATAACACTTTGCTCATTCCCTTGTATATAATATTTCTAGCATTTCATTTTGTAAAGTCTCTGGAGTTCATTTTCTGGGACACTGGAGAGAGTAAAAACATAATTGTCTTGAAGAGTGTAATTAGTCTGTTTAAATTATAATTAGGAGATCCAGTTGTTCAGGAAATATAAATTAAAATACATCATATATATATATATCTCCTTTTCATAATTATATTACAATTCTTAGTATTGATCAAAAGAAATACTTAGCAATTGTTTAAATATTGTTCTAAGTGTTGATGTCCTATCATCCTAGGGGCTATTTGGGACATTTTAAAAATGGATTTTTCCAATTACATAACACATCAGCAATCTTTACTTGGAAGGTTGTAGTGCCCTTGCCACCCATGGAGATTAATCCTGATTGGTAACTGGAGACAAATTCTATATAGTTGCATTAATAGCTCACATTACACCTGTCATGAGTATAGCCCTAAGTATTACAGCTAAGAAATTCATCCGATGCTAACCTAATGCCATTTATCTCAAGCAATGCATAGTTATGAAGATCGATGGCTGTCCTTTGCTCAGATAATTTAAGATCATTTGAGGTACTTCTCCATTCATTAGTATTTTAAGCTCCTAAAATATTGTTAGTGAAAAGAAATTAAAAAGTCTGAACTATGGCCCTGTGTGGCCACCGAGTCATAAGTAGCTTTTGTAAATGCTTGCACCTCAGTTGTTGGAATTTTATAAGAGAAGAAATTATTCCCAGAGCTGATGAACTGAAATCAATTGCTACGTTCATCCGTTCATTTCAAAAGGCATATTTTGCACACAGTTTACAAAGTAGGTGTTCTTTTCTCCTTATAGATGGTGGCCCAGGTAGTATTTACAGAATGCTAAGAAGTGCAATCAACCAACAGATAAAATCCCATCATGGCTTGCAGGTGGGGCTCCTGATGTCCCATTGTGTCCACCTGAGGAACTCTTGGCATTTGATAGCTGGTGGGGAGGGACAGTCACTTCTCTTCAGGAATGCTGCCTCCTAGAAGTTCCCCTTGTTCACTTCCGTGGCCCTATGCACACACAAGCAACACTAAGTAGATGTAGATGCTACTGTAGATCACCACAGCACATGAGCTTTCTCAGAGATCAAAGTAATCACTTTCACGGCATGTTCTGCCTCCCTTTAACCCATTCTTCTGTATTAGACTTTGTGGATCCTGACTGGATTATTTGTGGTATCAGGGTTTGTTCTATTGCGACCTGTGGAAAATCCTTCTGCTAAGACCTGTAATAGCTATCCAGTATTGTTAAACATGTCTTTAGTGGCCAAAATACATCTCATTTGTTTCATCAAATATCAGACTGCCTCAGATGCCTTCCTTGCAATCGTTTTGCCCCCTAACCACTGTATCTATTCCTTTTTCCCTAGCAACTATTCTTTTTCATGTTCTTCTATAGTTACTTTACTCTCTGAATTTCTAGGGGTTAGGATGATCATTTTGTTAATTTCCATATTCTTGGTCAAGACTGCTGACTCATTTAGCAGTTGTTCAACTCGTCATCATTTATTAGACTTAATCCAAATTCCATAGCCGATCATGAGAGTGGAATGTTTCCATCGTAAAGTTGAAAGAAAAGCGTACAAAACAAGAACAAAAATCTGTGTAGGAATGCAACCAGCACTAGTTTTTATCTCTTCTTTATTCTGCATAGTGACCCATATTTAGTTTTGTGCTGCTTTGATGGGGATGTTTCAATTCCTTCTCCTCACCCTACTTCAGTCTGCTGATCTGTATAGGGTTATTTCTGTGGTAATTGGGACTTTCAGCAACTGTAATAATTTGAGTTTCAGTCATTTACAGGCTGCTCAGACTCCTGATTCACAATAGGAGCAGCCCTGACAATGGAGCAGGATGACAGAATTGAATTGGTTCTTTCAATTCTGATTTGACTTGATTGCCCAGAGTAGAGAAAGAAAGGTAATTATAGGACCCAGAAAAGTATATCATGACAATGACACTTAATAGCTTGCTCCGAGATATGATTTTCTTTCTGTGATATCTACACGAAGCTCAGAGATTAAAAACCCTCAAGAGTAAAATTATCTTGGCAAATATAATATTTTCTCCCTTTGTTCATTAAAGCACTTTAGGCGTTTATTATGTAATTCTTTGTAGTTCTATCTGAATCCTAATTTATTCATTCTATAATGTACAGTCTAGGTGGAAAGGTAGCACAGGTATTCTTTTTCTCTTTCATCATTTGGATGTGGTAATATATTTGCTTCCTAAGAAAATTCAATCAGTATAAATGCAAGTATTATGGCTTATTCCTACCTGTTTTGTATTACCTGTGAAAATAAAATAACCAGTTGCCAAAACTTCAAAATGTTCATAATTCCATAAAAATGATTTAAACAATTCTAATAGATATCCAGTATTGTTAAATGCACCTTCAGACATTGCGTCCATATGTTGTTGTCAATGTATTTGCAATAGCTCCATTCTGGATCCAAAGGAAGGTGTAACATATCTGGTGCTTCTTACGTCAAGTTCGTGGGAAAACAATTTCTTTTGTGTGCAAAATAATCTATTTTATTTCATTATTTATTTTTCTGTGTTGGGAAGGTGAACGTTGGGCTCTACACTTGCTAGGCCAGCCCTCTTCCATGATAGTCTTCTCTTCAGCCTTGCTTGATATTTTCAACAATATGTTAGTTAATTCAAGATAAATCTACCAAGTGCTTCCAAGAGGGAAATTTAGGACTAACAATTTTAAAAGAAAGTTTGTCAAACAATTTGTTTTCTGAAAAAAAGAAACACAATAAATATTTTCTAGAAAACAGAAAGTCTAATAAAAGATTGTATTTAAAATTAATATTGATGTATTCTCTTTAGTGTTTATAGTGTGTAAACTTTAAGTCAATTTCATTACATTTTTATATACACCAAAACATTCCCTAATAACTCTATTTATTTTGGATAAAATCCTCAGTCCTGATCATTCTCTATAGGGTAGTTATTGCATTTATATTTATATTTTTCCATGATTCAAGGAGATCGTCTCTATAGCCAGTTTGTTGGCTTATACAAAATGATATCATTTAAAACTAATCTTCTTCACACCACCCACAAAAGTCAACATTAAAGTATAAAAACTATGACACTTTCCCCAACTTTGTTTTTGCATAATTTTTCAGTGAACGAATGTACAGTGTTGTGTTTTGCAATGCATGAATGCACAGAAGTTAGAGATCAAAATATAAAAAGGAAATCAGAGGCAGTCAGAAGCAGGGATTGGCTAAGGATGTATTTGTACGGAAATACTGTGTCAAATACCACTAAATTCTTTTAACTCTCTCTATGCCTGCCACATCTCTGTGCTGTGGTTTCTGTGGCTGAACCACTTATATTAAATATGATTATTAATTCAAACCTACATCTCCCTTTCTTGGTAGCTGCTTTGTATGGGTTCCTCATGCTACACTCTTTATTCGGACAATTCCTGCTTTTAAACAAAAGCCCCTGAAATAAAATCATAAACGTCCTCCCCAGCAGCTTATTTTTTACCATTTTCTTTACAAAATTTATTTTATGGCCTTGAAGTTACAGTTTTCATCTTCAAATACGCTTTGTGAAAATGCACATTGTGGCACACAGTTTCATACACAGCCATGTGTGATATCCCTTCCCACAAGTTTCCGCATCCCTGCCACTCTGCAGCCCCCACAGAAGCAAAATGTCTTAAATAAAAATTTGTTTTAAAGAACAGTTACATTTAAAATAGAATAGAATAAAATAAAATCTAGTGCCTTGGCTTATTGATTTGTTTGGGTCAGCTGCCTGGAGAGTACTATGGGATTCCTGGGCACTGAATTTTTTCAGTTCATTGTTACCCATGGAAATTTTGATTTTCTTTCTTTTTTTTTTAACTTTGAACCTTCACATAAGTTTGTTTTCAACATCTACATTGACTTTTTGGTAATCTTTCTTAAATATATTTTAAATACTATATATATATATATATATATATATATATATATATATATAAATACATTACTCTATTGACCTCTTAACTTGAATGCTGCTGACAAAGGCCTGTTTTTTCTTGTCCTTAGTACTTCTAGGTAATGTGTCTTTTTTCTCCTTGTTTCATAATATGGCTACTTGAATATTTTTCTGCATTATCATGATTCACTTAAGATTTTTGTCTCATTTTGCTTTAATGTGGTAGTTATTTAGCAGGGTAGTCTTTGTCATTCATTGGTTTCTTGTATGATGCCAGTTAGTAATTGGTGAAGTTCTTGGCCATCACTGGCATAAATTTCATCCAACACAGTCAGAAGTATGGCAATATTTCAAGGTCATTCCTGTGTGTATGTCATTGTTAGCAGCTATGACAAACCCTTGAGATAATCAGTGTACAAATGGAAATGTTTGACAGTGGGTCCTAATTTTTGAGATTTCTATGCCATGGTTGGTGGGATTTGATCTTTGGAGTTCATGGTGGGACTTAAGAGAGGAGCAAAGCTGTTCAAAATGTGAAGGTGTAGCTGGGGAAACCTACATACACACAGATGGAGAGAGAGACAGAGGCAGAGAAAATACATGTGGAGTCAAGCTGGAAGGGGGGCAGGAAGAAGAGAAGAAGGAAGTGGTTAAAGATGAAGGGAGAGCAGGACAAGGATGAGGATGAAGAACAAGAAGAGGTTGGACATTGTTGTCAAGCCCTTATCTCCTCTAAAGATATGACCTCTATGACCTGAAGACTCATCGCTCAGTGCTAAATCGTAAAAGTTTCAGAACTTTCTAGCAGTGACTTCATAGGCACCAAACCCTCAACATGTAGACCTTTTGCTGACACTGCACTCTGTTACCTTGTTTGCCCCTAAACTGTCTTTGCTTTGCTTCTGGACATAGTCTCTGGAGCTTTTCCTCTGTACTCCACTGTTACTGTCCTAGTACTTCTCAATAGAGTGATGGAGGATGAGATCTAACAGCTTTGCCTGAGGTTCTGCAGATGCTTCTGTCTGTGGCAGATACCATATAATGGAATCCAATGATGTGTCCTACCCAAGTAGTCTTTCTAATATAATAAACACAATATAATAGATCAGCATAATAGATATATGTACCTAAAGATTAGGGGGTGCCAACTCTTACACTCTAAATTTAGGAATTAAAGTAGAAGTTCCTAAAAAATCATGTGTTACTCTTATTCATGATCTGTCTCTCTGATTTCTCTTTCAATCCAATAATTGATTATTCAACCAACAGGTCACAGATAGAACTATCTATCATCTATCTAATATACACACACACATATATATATATATATACTACACACAATACACATATATTTATATAAGTATGTATGCATATGTTTCAATTTTCTATCTATTATAAGGCCATCTTTAGAAATAATCATCATTTTTGTCAGAATATTTTTACTTTCCCAGAGCAAGTAGAAAGTGTGACTATGTGACCATGATTGAGCAACATGTTACCTCTCTGCAAACCACTTGTTGCCCAAATCATAATCTGTCTTATTATTTGCTTCTGGGTAGCTTTCATAGTTCCCATTCTTAGCATTATCCTCTTTATTTGTTTCAAGGAATTTATTTATCACTCTTTTTTCCTTATCTTAAATCTTATACTCTTTTATAATGCTGCATTGCTGTCCATGATCTAGCTCAAAGGCATAAAATTTCACTCTGTATATTTGTTTTAATGGGTTAATTTTAAATATAGCAAAGAATGAAGGACAATAAATATGTTAAATACATATGAGTCATTTGTAGTTTGAAAAAAATTTCAGCATATAAAGATACCATTAGCAAACTATTTTAAAAATGCATAAGGAAAAAGAAAAACAGAAAGGTATAAGAACCTTTCTTATTGGTGAAATCAGTCACAAAGCAAATATTGTCTTCATACTTATGTTAACAGTAGTTGGGTTTATCTTCTGTTAATAGCATTCTTGACACATGTGAAAGCCAATTCTAATGTAATACTGTACACAGCATAGAGTAGCACTGGGAATTATGGGGGGCAGCTAGGGGTCAGCAACTTCTGTTCTTGTTCTTCATATCTCACTAGCAGCCTCACTTAGGTCAACCAAATAATCCTTCTGAGCTCTGTTTTCTTTTTCTGTAAAACGAAAGATTTAGTTACAGTATCTTTAAGTCTTGGAAAATCTATACCTATCATTCTAAGCGAATGATAGAGCAGAAGGTATTGGGGGCTGAATGCCAGCCTAAGGATAATGAACTTGATCCCTTTATCAATGGAAAGTTATCAATGATGCCTGTCTTAGCAAGAGATTATTGGAAGCATTGATGGTAGGGGCTATAATGGAAGAATGGTTATACTGGGTGACCACTGCAATAGGTGGGAAATGCCTGAATTACAGACTAACAGATAACAATGAAAAGGGCAGATTTAGAACCCACTAGATGCCCCTAGTCCTTAATTACATTAGAGCTAATTAAGGAAGACATGACATGCGTTGACTTGGAAGAAGGCTTAGAGTGTGTTTGGAATTGAAGGCTGTGATTTCCGTGTACCTGTGGTTGCTGTCCATTTAGGCTTATGGACCTTCTACAATGGCTTTATCTACCTGACTATTCATTCATGAGAAACACGTAATCATAGTTTGCATGAATAGAATGGCTCTTTCAGTGTTACTGAGACATTCCCTGGATGGGAATACTTCTGGATTTAATTGCTTTAAGTATTTTATTGTAGTCTGAAAGTTGATCATATGACTTCACAATTTTTCACACTTGTTCTGAGAATTTGTGCATAAATTGAGTTACATAACAAAAAGTATTGTTTCAGATTGACTTACGGATTCTTTCAAGTGACTGTGAGCTGGGGAGATTATTTTGGAAAAGGAAGTATGGTCAGTGTAGTTCACATGGGTATTTTCAAGAAAATAAGGTCAGAAAGAGTCTTCTCAGTGATGTGGGATAAAAGGAATTCCTGGTAATGTTGACAACCTTGCAAAGGAAGGGCATGACACAAAGAATATTCTGGAAACTGGAAAGGTATAAAGCTAATAAATATTACTTTCCACAGAGCCCGTAGCAAGGAATATGCTCTGCTGACACCTTCAGTAGGCCCAGTGGAAACATTAAACTTCAGAAGTCATGAACCATATGATAATACCTTCTTAATGATTGAAAACCAAGAGGTTTTGATGATTTTTGTAGTAGCAATATGAAGCAAAAACAAGAGCCATGTAAAACAGCCTGAATTATTAAAGAACATTAATGCTATTACCAAAGTTGTTTTTACATGTATTTATACATTCATACATATATACATGTATATGTACATATATATGTATATATGTATACATACTTTTTGATTTGTTCTTTGCAGCAAAAATATCAAAGTTTTATGGCTAGCTTTAATGATAATTTGTAATCTTAATTTATTTTTGTTAATGCATATGTAAAGGATTAGTCTTATTCTGAGCCATGGCTACTATAAATTTTTGGTATTACGAAAAAGATACTCTGTCTGTACAGATGGAAGATAAGAGAAAATTAAGCATAGTATTATTCTAGCTGATTTTACATAAATAGTTTCTACATTATAAGAATTATAAATCTCAGTTTTATTCAATAAACTCATTTGGAATGGGATATAGCTGTAGAAAAAATGCTGTGTAAAATGTTTGCTACAACCTAAGTTTTGATTCCATAATGAAGTTTGAAGTGTAGGGCAGGAGTTGACTCCATGGAGCTGTCCTGTGACATTAACATGTGTACTATGGCATTTACATGATCCCTCAATACCTACACATTATACACATAAAATAATACCAATGTATAGAAATTCTTTTAGCTATTAATTATGTTCAAAAGCTATTAATTATGGCATCACATATCACAATTATAATATTTTCATGTACTGAGTTTTTCAAGTGTATGAAATAAATAAAAATAATTCTATGTAAGTTCAGGAAATTTTCTATATATTTACAACATCTAGTATTTAAAAAGTTTGTGACATATTACATACGATATTCCACATACAGAGTAGCTTAAGAGAAGTTGTTCAGTAAAACAAATTTATGTTTTCCTTCTGCCCTCACTGCAGTTCTAATTAAACCCTAGAGGTAAAATAATAAACTGTGTCTGATTAATTTAACCAGCAGCTATGGCTGAAGTCATCTTTTCTGACCCCTAATTTAACATATTGACCCTTACTATAAGTAAAACCAGAGGAAGCTAGAATTAGAAAGAATGTATTGCTTCACTCTTTTTTCTTCATTTTCTCATTTTAATATGTCATATATGAGACATTATAGAGACCATAGCACTGCCTTCAGATAATTTATACTGGATAATATCAATGGATGAGGAGAAAATAGCAAAGCATAAATATTGCATGGAAATAAAGCTCAAAGCTTGTGAGGAAAGAGTTTTCCTTGCTTTTTTCTCAGGCTCTTTACTTATTATTCCTTACTCATTCAAAAACATAAGTATGCACAAGAAAGTCATATGACTATATTCAGTCATGGACCTTTCAAGGCACTACATAGACATATGTTTTGTTTTTAAGTGTATAATGCTAAAAAAGTAATTATCATCGTAATTATCATACAGACTAGACAATTGTTGAACCCAACTTCCTTTTTTTGGTAGAGATTTTATTTTTGTTTTATGTGTATTAATGTTTGACTATATGTGTATGTGTGCGTACTATGTACATGAATGTACTCTTGGAAACCATAAAGATATTAGATTCTCTGGAACTGGTATTACCTACCATTATGATCCACCGTATTGGTGCTGAGAACTGACTGATGATCTTTCTAAGCTCTTAACCACTGAACTCTCTCTTCAGTCTCTCAGATTTACTTTTCTAAGGTAATGTTACATAAATTTTGGCACCTATAATATAACCATCGAATTTGAACTTGGAGACATTTAAGTTAATAGTACAAGGTATGTGGATTTTAAATTAATTGTTTTATGTACCATAAAAATTCACCTTACATTGAATTTAAATGTAATTATAATGTTGAACAGTACGTTCTTTCAAGCCCATACCTTTGTTTATATGCATTACTTCAATATGTAGGTATGTACTTTGCTGTGTGTTAATAAAAAACAAAAAATCTAATTGAAGGTCATGAATATTTCTCTTTTTAATTATGCATGTTACAAACCATTCATTCATTTAAATACAGAACATGGTAACATTTCTTGGCATATTATAGGAGCTTACTGGTCTTCTACAAAGTGATCTGGGACACCGAATTAAACTGGTGCCTATTTTACTTCTCCGAGTGTTTGCATTCTATAGTAAGTCCAAACTTCTCTTAAATTCCTCTCTCCATAAAAAAACCGTTGACTGTTATTTGTCACATGAAAAGTCATTGTGTCTTCCTCTTTCTTCTTCATTCTAATATTTAAACATATGCAAGACTTTAAAGATTCCATGTCTGTATCTCTCTTACGAAGTTCAAGCACATACCTTGATTATTGGAGAATGCCGGGATAGAGAAGCATGTCTACCTGTGTCTAGTGGGTACCTGAAAGCTAAAATTACAAAGTCTTCAGATTTAAAATTGCCC
>PVIU01004873.1:0-120831 GCA_004026605.1 Ondatra zibethicus | reverse complement strand
AGGCTGTGTTATGTAGCGCACCCTCAGAAGGCTGTGTTATGTAGCGCACCCTCAGAAGGCTGTGTTATGTAGCGAACCCTCAGAAGGCTGTGTTATGTAGCGAACCCTCAGAAGGCTGTGTTATGTAGCGTACCTTCAGAAGGCTGTGTTATGTAGCGTACCTTCAGAAGGCTGTGTTATGTAGCGTACCCTCAGAAGGCTGTGTTATGTAGCGTACCCTCAGAAGGCTGTGTTATGTAGCGTACCCTCAGAAGGCTGTGTTATGTAGCATACCCTCAGAAGGCTTTGTTATGTAGCATACCCTCAGAAGGCTGTTTTATAAGATTGTTTATGTAGCATACCCTCAGAAGGCTATTTTATAAGATATTTTTGATGCCTTCCATTAGATTAAATAACAGAAATTGCAAACCAGGTTTGACATTTCCAGTGTACTTTCACCCCTTTCATATAACATGTAAATGTGAAATGTTAGTGACAGGATTAAATCTGTTTTGCCCATTTAGTTTGTGACTGCTTATTGTCTGCTAACTTCCACTCTCCTAGAAACAGATGTCCAGTTTAATTCCTCATGCTGTGAGACACATAGCAAGGAGAGTCCCATTTTTGAGCCCCTGTAGCTTTGTATGAACCAGCTCTAGCCAGTGAATAGTCACAAGTAGATGTCATTGACCAGTGCTTAATTAAGGTCTCCAACAAATAGAGTACTTTTTGCCTTTTTCCCCTTCTTTCTGCCCACTACATGCTTGCAGACATGATGGCAAGGCTTCAGCAGCAATTTTGGACCCCTGATCTAATGTAGAGACTGGAAGATACAAAGTATGGATGATAGCAAAAGAGAAACCTGGCGAGAATCTGGTTTCCGACCTTATAGAAGCTGTTTGTCATCTTTGTGCACCCTTGAGAAAACTAGCCCCTTGAATTTTTGTTTTTGACTTCTGGGCTTCAAGAAGCAGTTCACTCAAGATGGTAAAATGTATGCCTTGCTGCAGAGTTGCATTTAGTAAAGTGTGCAGTGGGAAGGTTGGAGATCTCCTGAGATCACATGGACTTGCCGAATGGTCACTCATTAGTTAGTGTGCACCCTGGAGGCAGAAACCTCAACCTATGCAAAATATTTAAGAGAATCTTCGGAACATGCATGTGAAGTCATGGCTGTCCCACGCTGTCAGCACCGCAGAGCAAAAGTGCTGCATGACCACGGATCAGAACCTCACCAGAGCCCACGGGTCCCCACCATCCCAGAGGGGTTGGCTCCAGCCTCAGTGGGAAATTCTTAGTGTTGTCAAGTGTCCAGTAGTATAAAATCTGCAAGTTAGGGATGCTTTTCAAGGATTAAAAAGTTGTTGGTTGGAACTGGAGACATGACTCGGTGTTAAGAGCCCTTACTGCTCTAGAAGAAGACCTAGGTTTAGTTCCCAGCACTCATTCGGGCAGCTCACATGCACTTGCAATTGCAGCCCCAGGGCATCTGGCTCCTCTTCCCATCCTTTCCCCAGAAGATGCTGCAGTGAATTGGTGTATGGATGGACCTTTAGCCTCTGACCTGTGTTTATCCTAAATTGGGCAGTTGTACCACTGTCTTCCCTTGGAGCTGAGGAGTCCCTGAAGTACTGACAGAGCTAAGACCAAGTGTGTAGTCCCGACTCTGGAGAGCAGGCTTCCTCAGTAGAGAGAACACATCTGAATGAGGAGGAGGGCGTGAGTTTGTGAGCGAGCATCTCCAGCAGTGCATAGGCCTGCAGAGCAGTGAGCGCTGTAGGACACAGCAGCTTCTTCATGGCTGCTTTCATTTCTGCTGAGTTAGAATTAGCTTACAGTCCACACGCCACCAAGGACTCTCAAGTTTGTGAACTGATCTTGTCAGAATTTGGGAAATTCTCCCCAGGCTGGAATGGAAGTTCAATGGAACTGTATCTAGTGGGTGGATTCCCGGTAGCCCTGTTTGTCTGCTGCTGTCTGCTGGCGTGGTTTTGGCTTATGCCAGTGACTGGGAGGAGGGCCTATCCTTGCCAGACCAGCTGTGTCCAGGTGCCCAGACCACTCCATGGCATTCATTCTTACGTGCTTTGGCATTAGCAGTTGGGTAACTCTGGTCCTGACTTATTTTTAGGAGGGAATCCTTTCAGATCATCACATGCCATTAGTCAGTCTCTCTCTCTCTCTCTCTCTCTCTCTCTCTCTCTCTCTCTCTCTCTCTCTCTCCCACCTTTCAGGAGGGACGCAGAGATTACCGCGTGCCATCGGGATGTCCTTGGCCAAGGAACTCATCTTCTCTGCACGAGTTCTTGATGGTCAAGAAGCCAAAGCTGTAGGCTTGATCAGCCACGTGTTAGAACAGAACCAAGAAGGGGATGCTGCCTACAGGAAGGCACTGGACCTGGCGAGAGAGTTTCTACCTCAGGTACTAATGAGAGCATCTGTGTCCATTTGAGATCACTAACACTGGGCATCGTGTAGCACCCATCTCACGAACTGAGGTGGCCCTGTCCTGCGTCAAGTAAAGCAATTAAAATAAGATTTGAAGGTAATCCGAGGGTTGCACGGGAAACAGACATACAGACAGACTCATGGCACGCATGCATACCACACACACACACAGTGTAACCTCCTAGCAAGTTGTTTTAGCTTGTTTACCAGTTATACTCTAACCAAAGTCATCTCTGTAGAGACAGTGATGGCGGGCTGCTACCTCCCATTAAAGCATGACACCCTGCCTCCCACTGAGTCCGTGGAGACCAGGCTTGCTGTTGGTGTCTTGTCATCCTTCTCCACCTACGTACTGAGGAGGGGTCTCTTTCTCAGGCCCTGAGCTATGGAGTCCAGCTCGTCAGTCCAGTCAGGGTGCTCTCTGTCTGTTTCTGCCTCCCCGAGTTCTGGGATTATAGGGTGGTTGCCACACCAACGTGCCCGTCATGTGTGTTGAAGATCTGAACTCCCAGTAAGCATGTTACCCACTGAGCTCTCTCCTTGGCCCCACTACCTTGTGTGTTAATCTAAAAAGACCATTCAGTACAAAATATAGCATCAAATTGGCACTTTCCTCCTGTAGATAGATGTAAACCAGGATCAAAGACCTCAGTTCTGTTTGCAGAATGGGACCATCTCTAGGGTAGTGATGGCAGCTGAGCTTCCACAGCCTGTGAGTGTCGCTGTCTTCTCAGAGAGGGCATTTAGTTCTTCCCTCCATAACCCAGACATACCTGAGGGGGACATACCTGTGACAGCCCACCATCTCTGCAGTTAGCTGTCTCTGCTGAGAGGACACCCTGGTCGATCCCTGTGGGCTCTCCATGATGCAGGAAAAGGTAGCTAATACATCAGTGACGGCACAGAGCCCCACTTGACAGCCCTGTAGTGTGGTGCCAAGCCGGGCAGACTCCCCACACACCCCTCTGCTTCCCGTGGAAAGACAGTAACCGAAGAGTGCTGGATATTTAAGGACACACACCTCCTGCTGCCATAAGCCCCAGTGTGCTCAGTGACAGCCACTCTCAAGTCCAAGGAGCTCAGAAAATCAGTTTCTACCTTGCATCTCAGTTGTTGTTCGCGGATCTGTGGATCTGCATTGAGAATATGAGACTTATACTTAGGTATTCTGTATAATTTGCATAAGTTTTAATTAAAACTTGTTTCTTGACTTTGAATTTCAGGGGCCTGTTGCAATGAGAGTGGCCAAACTAGCAATTAATCAAGGGATGGAGGTGAGTATTTCTGATGCTGCAGGGGAAGGAGGCTGCTCCTCCGAATCAGCTTAGACATCCGTGTTACTTCCTACACTCTGGAATAGAGCTGATGTCATGTTGACTGAAGCTGCTGGGATTCCTTTCAGGGCCATAGATAGTTCTGATGTTCTGGCAGCTCATGGCAGCCTTGTTCTCTTTTGACATTGCTTTAGTGGGGTTTTCAGACAGTCCCTGGGGAAACAGGTTCCTTAGCCAGATCATACTTCTATCAGTAATTCAAGGAGAGCTGCCCAGCTCTGCCGAGTATCCCTCTCTACCTGGAACTCTCAGTGTGTGTGTGCAGGGAGAAGCACTGAGCCCAGGCTGTTCTGAGGTGTTTGTGTGTCACACTAGGAACATGACCACAAAGGAGGGAGTCCTGGGCTGGAGGAACAGTGGACAGTGCAGATTCTCATAAACTTTGGAACTTGCGTGCATGCATGCATGCTTGCGTGAGTGTGCAAGTCTTCATTTAACCTTCACTGTACCTCTTCTGTAGGAGTAGTGCAGCTAGGTTCTTGTCAGACATGCCTCTGAAGCAGAGAGAGACCAACAGCTTTCCCAAGTTGCACAACTTCAGATGGTGGAGTCAGGCTGTGGCTTCAGGAGCTGAGTTGGAGGTCTCAAGTTGTACATACTTCAGTACAGTTGTGCTATATTGAAGGATTAGATTGTTTGAGATTATTGAATCTTCCTTATTCTGCTAAAATACATTTTTATCCTCAGGTCGACTTAGTAACGGGGTTAGCCATAGAAGAAGCCTGCTATGCTCAGGTATGTAACATGGTCATACAATCAGGCCATGATAATTCCAAGGGGTTCTGTTTCTGTGTGCATTCCCATTCTTGGGGGTGGGTACATCTAAGTTTTGCAGGGGTGCCCTGCCACACGCTGATGGTCTTTGTGGTTCGTTGGCTATTCCTGGGATTTTGAGCCTACTGTCTTTACTGAAAAAGAAAACCGTATGATTATATGAATGGACCCCTCCCCAAAACAAAAGTCTTTGTCAAGTTCTAGTCCTTATTCACCATCAAAGCTCTCAAAGTGTGAGCAGAGCAGGCCCTGTACTGATGTGGTCCTTCTCTGTCAGGGTCAGGGTGGTGGCGTTCACTCACTGTCCTTTCAGCATCTGGCTTAGGAGCCAGGCTAATGCAAGAGGACAGAATTGGAAAGGTAGAAATAAAACTGCTGACATAGCTGAGGAAATACCCTGCTCAGAAGTCAGCAAGATCGCACTGACCCTGCACACCAGCAACAGTGGAAACCCTGCTCAGAAGTCAGCAAGATCTCACTGACCCTGCACACCAGCAACAATGGAAACCCTGCTCAGAAGTCAGCAAGATCGCACTCACCCTGCACACCAGCAACAGTGGAAACCCTGCTCAGAAGTCAGCAAGATCGCACTCACCCTGCACACCAGCAACAATGGAAACCCTGCTCAGAAGTCAGCAAGATCGCACTCACCCTGCACACCAGCAACAAGGGAAATAATGGTTAGTATCTTAGAAGTCAAAACATTTAATAAAGTATACACAGGCTCTAGAGGAGAAAACTAGTAAACACTGGTAGCAGAAACCATGATTTACATCATTAGCTGTCTGTATTGGAGGGCAGGATGAGTCCTGCAGCGTGTGGTGGCACACACCTTTATGTCAGCTCTCTGTAGGCAGAGGCAGGCGTGAATTCCAGGTCAACCATGGCTACATAGTGAAGTGGGGCCTTGTTTCCAAACAAAGATAAAACGTCTGTACATTTAATTGAATCACAGCCAGCATCTTAACTCCTAACTTTATGGATGAAAGGTTAACTCAGAGTTCAGAGCTATAGAACAGATAGCTCCGTGTGGCCAGAAGATACTGCTGGGAGACCAAGAGCACCCAGACTTCGTGATGCCGCTGATGAGAGAGCATGTCAGTGGACCCAGGGCCTGACTTGGGAGCCCACACAGTCTAGCTGTGGACACTTGGACAGAAGGACAACAGCTGCTCGGTGGAGAGCGATGGACATGAACGCAGCAGCATGGAGCACCAGGCATCCACGTACGTGGAAGTGTGCACAGAATGAGGTTCCAAATGGACTAGAAGCTGCATGTGAAATGAGCAACTGTAGAATGTATAGATGGTGTAGGGGACATTCAGCCCTAGTTTGAATGCCAAGCCCTCGAGAGAGAGGAGTGGTGGGTTTGAAGGGGTGTGCTGGAAGGGAAGTTTTTCCAAAATATGGATCTGATGAAGGTCTCACATCCAAGACACAGCAGGAATTTTGAAGGCTGCTCAATAAGGTAGTGAAAACCTCTTTAAGAATGGACAAGAGGGGCTGGAGAGATGGCTCAGTGGTTAAGAGACTGCTGTTCCAGAGGTCCTGAGTTCAATTCCCAGCAACCACATGGTTGCTCACAACCATCTGTCGTGGGATCTGATGCCCTCTTCGGGTCTGCAGGTGCACATGCAGGTAGCACACTCACACCTTAGACAGACAGACAGACAGACAGACAGACAGGACAAGAGACCTGAATAGCGCCACATCACTCACACCTAAAAGAAAGCAGGGGGGAAGGGAGAGGGAGAGAGGACAAGAGATCTGAACAGATGAATAAATGAAAGAACAGAAGGAGATCTGAATAGTTCCCTTGCCACAGTAGATGGGCAGATGGCAAATAGCCATATGAGACTACGCTGGAAGTACCTGTCATTTGGAAACCGAAGGCTGCAGTGTGTGTTAAATGAGCAAACCTCAGGACAGTGGGCATTGACCATGGCTGCCCAGGCATTAGTGGTTCTGTGGCTGAGCATGGATGGCAGTTGGAGGTAAGCCTGAGTACCCTCTACCATGTTGCCCAGCAGCTGTGGCCTTGGGTGTTTGCCCAGATAAGGTGAAAACATCTCTGCCCCAGAACCTGCCGCTAAACAGTAAAGATGTCTGTCCTTCATAGTCAGGCTTAGTGGCACATGATTCAGATCCAACAAAGTTCAAGGCTAGTGTGCCATACCTTGGGACTTTGAAGGTAGCCTCCACTATGTAGTGAGACACTTTCTCAAGAATAAATAAATAAATGTCCTTCACTCAAGCTTGTCCTGTCAAGCAAGAAAAGGGTGTAAAGGAGCCTTGAATTCATGGCACTCGGTGAAAGGGTCCAGTCTGAAAGGACTGGGTCCTGAGTCATTCCAGACAGTCCAGTGACATTCTGGAAGAGCTGTCTGACAGGCTGGAGACAAGTATGTGGAGAACAAAGAATGTTTGGGGCAGCTAAGTCACTCTCTACACTGTGGTGATGAGCAGGCGATGTCGTGCCTCTGTCAAACTCCCAGAACACGCAAGCGCACTGACTGTTCAGGAGATAGCTGCAGTGTGCTTTGACACAGGCTGTTGGAGCTGGTGGTAGAGGGAGCCCAGGGGTCTCTGTGCTGAGCTTTTCATTTGTTTACCTCTGAAAACAAAATACTTCACTTTTTAAGCATATTTGAAGAGGAAAAAAAATATGTTTGGATTAAGAATAGTTTGCCACACACTTAAGACATTTGTTCAAAGGACGAGCGGCCTTCCCAGCGCCTGCTGGTGGCTTTCCTAGTTAATGCTTTGATGTGCTGTCGCGTTTGTAGATTTTAGTGTTTCATGTTTTGTCTTTCCTAGACCATCTCAACAAAAGACAGACTGGAAGGTCTTCTTGCTTTTAAGGAGAAAAGACCCCCTCGCTATAAAGGAGAATAGGAGGAAAACCCGAGACGCCCTGTAGTGCTGGAGACTTTCGATCGGCTCCGTGTCTGGCACGGGAATCTCAGCGACCAAAGCCGAGAGTGGGTTCTCACTACGCCTGGAGCAGGCCCATCTGTGCTTGAGCCACTGTGCGCCATGTCGTATTTATTCAGATTTATAAAGCTAAGCCGTGTCTGTGGTCAAAACACATTCAAATTAGGTATATGTTTTTAATAATTCTCGCATATCAGCTTTCTGTCGTTAATTTTTTAATGTGAATAATTTATATTGCATTCTCTAGGGAATAATTAATTGTACATCTACTGTGCTGCATCAAGAAAATAAAACTATTTCTGAATACCAAAAATGTGAAGTTATACCAAATACAGTTGCTGACTAACTATGTACGTGTTCTTTGCCACCTGAGGACTTGGGTGGACATTCTGAGTGAAACTCCTCAGTGTCAATAAAGCCAATGAAGATGATTTGAGAATCTGCCTCTTGCCCCTTGCCCAGCATTTCAAAACCGATTGCTGCGTGTTGGATTTCAGAGTAACGTTTCTATGCTGATTTTGTCATGGAACTATGTGCCATGGTCCCAGAACAGGAGGTGAGTGAGGGGTGCTTGGCTTAGCCACAGTATCCTCTGTGGGGGATGCAGGGCTGAGCCTTGCTGTGCTCAGACAGGACTTGGTGCTTGCCGGAGACTGCAGTGGACCTTGTGTCCCGCAGCATATATGCATCCCGCTTCTTTCCTTGTGCTCACACCTTCATCCTGAGGCTGCTCTGCTATTTGAGAGCACACAGACATGATTCTTAAAATTCTCCAGACACCTGGCCTACAGTTGCTGTCTGTCCTGATTAGGGTGGCAGCCACACGCTGCCCATGGGCCAGCTGCTCCCTCACTCCCTCAGCCACTGAGGCTGCAGACCCGCACACCTACCCATTAGGTAGCTCAGCTATCCAGCTGAGGAACTCGGCTCTCTGGGGATTGTGTCTGTTCTGCACACCTGGCCCTCGGGGGATCCTGTCTGGTGCCCCTTACTTGTTTACTGAGGAAGCTGCTGAGCATGCTAAAAATGTCACTTGTATTCTGACTGGGCTGGAAGTGGTACTGCTGATGGGAAAGGGTGTGGATTTGTAGCCAGACTGCACTTGCTGGTTAATCACATTTGATTTCCTAACAAGGTGCAAGGCTGAAAGCAAAGACCTGTAGTAGCTTTAGATGGGGAAGGAGCAGGAGTAGGATGCTGGCTCTGGGTGTTTCGCCTTGCCTGCACTTTCTCTTGCTGATGTTCCAGCCTTTGGCACAGAAAGGGAAGCAGAAGCAACAAAAGCATTTCACTTCATCTCGGTGTGAGACCTGCTGGTTCTGAAGAACTAAACCTGTAGAAGACAGGTCACCCAGTGTAGAGCTTCAAGGAGATCCAATGTCTCTCCAGGCACTGACACTTGTACATGCCCTCACCATGTACACACTCATGCATGCACGTACACTTACAATCAGAAATAATAAATCTTAAATATATGGCCTGGCATGATAATACATGCCTTTAACCCCATCATTTGGGAGGCAGAGACAGGCAAATCTCCCTAGGGTTTGGGGGTAGTCTGGTCTACAGAGGGGATTTTAGGACAGTCGGGCTACACAGTGAGACTGTCTAAAAATATGTCTGTGTGCATGTATATGCAGGTGCCCATGGTGGCCAGAAGAGAGCGCTGGATCCCCTGGAGCTGGAATTAAGGCATTTATGAGCCACCTATTGTTAGTGCTGGGAACCAAACTCAGGTTCTCTGAAAGAGCAGCAAGTATTCTGCTTGAAGCTGGATTTGCCCGCAGCTGTGAGCCACTCAGTGTGGGTGTCAGGACCTGAACCCAGGTCCTCTGCAAGAGCAGCAAGTGCTCTTCACCCCCGAGCCATCCCTCTAACACACTTTAAAAAAAATAAATAAAAATAAAAAAGCTAGAAACTCTTTTTAAAAAGCTAGAATCATTTAATCCCAGCACTTGGGAGGCAGAGTCAGGCGGATCTCTGTGAGTAGTTCAAGGCCAGCCTAGTCTACTGAGTGAGTTCCAGGACAACCAGGGCTACATAGAGAAACCCTATCTTGAAAAACAACAAAACAAAGCTAGCAGCTCTGATTTTCTGTGGTTGCATTTTTGACTTTAAGGGCCATCTCTAGGTCCATTTTCTCCCCCAGTCGACTTACCCTCTTTTTTCCATCAAATGTGTCTTTAACAGGGGTCATTTTCCCAGCAGCAGTGGGAACGATGCTGTCCAGAGGTGAGGTGTCAGTTCTTGGGCACAGTGCTTTGAAAAAACCGTCCTTTTTGGGTGGCTGTCTGTAGCCCTATCCCTCAGTTTACCTGCATGTCCACTTTGGTGACATACTCTCCATTGGTTCCCATGTGGAGTCCAAAGATCCCAGTTTTAAATAATAAGTCCACTATTTGTCTGCTGACCTGTTAAATATTAACCGACAAGCGTGTCTGTGTTTATTGGGCTGTATCAAAAAATCAATTCAGATTTTCTCATGTGGTAGATGTGTCACAAAAGAAAGTATCTGAAAGTTAGTAGTTGATAATCTGAAAGCTTAAGAGCTGTTTTACATTAATTAATAGATTGTGATTTGGGGGGCAAGAAGGAGGGTCGTTCCAACCCTTTGCTCAAAATATCAGTGTTGTGAGCCCTGAAGTTCTTACAGACGCCTATCTCTATGTTGCCACAGCCCCTCCCTTCTAGAAAGTTCCGAAC
Organism: Ondatra zibethicus; assembly: GCA_004026605.1. NCBI lineage: Eukaryota > Metazoa > Chordata > Mammalia > Rodentia > Cricetidae > Ondatra > Ondatra zibethicus. The sequence goes on along the minus strand of PVIU01004873.1, from coordinate 110,659 downwards.
TTGCCTCACCTGCTCGAGAACATCATTTGAACCTCACCCAGACAGCTATGGTTGATTACTTTCTAAATTTTCAGGAGAGCGGGAAAACACTGTGGACCTGACAGGGAAGGTGGGGTATTCCAGAGACAGTGTACACAGATGCCATGGAGAGGCCACCCTGTCCCTTGCTTGTCCACATTTAGAAGAGGTGGTTGATAAGAGGACCCTTCCTTGGCAAGTGACAGATCTCTGAGGACAACTGCTCACAGGAACCAGCGTGGCTGTTCTTTGTAAATCTTAACATAAGAACAGCATTGGGCAGTGTGCTAAGTGGTCGAGTGCACACTTCAGCAGGCATGCAGCCCTGGCTGGGTTCAGCTTGCTGCCCCGCAAGACAAGGTGCTTTATGTAGGTATGTTGACATGTTGTTATGGTGATGACGGAATTAGGAAGCTGCCCAGAGATTTTCAGACACGGCATTTTATCTCAAAGGACTCATACTATGGGTCTCCTGTGGTTCCCAGAGGAGACCAGCGCGTTGAGTCAGGGATTGAAGCCAGAACTGATGACTCAGCTCTTTTGTACTTGCAGCCAGCAGATAACAGAACCACACTATGGCTGTGACGGGTGTGCTGTCTACACAGGGACACGTGTCCTTCGCCCTGATTGTTCAGTCATCTCATGACTTGGCGAGATAAAGGAGGTGTGCTTATCGAATGGTGATACAGGCAGGTGGCAGAGCTGATGCTCCTTGGCATTCCCCTGGCCCAGGTGCTGCACGTATGCCTGCCCTAATACCCCCCAAAGACCTCTGAAATGTACGTTATCCAGTTCAGTTTAATGAACAAGGTCAGGAGTGGAAGCTGTGCTGGGTATGTTTGTTTAATGACAGCAGAGTACATTGGGAGGTGTGGAGGATGCTGGTGGGTGTTTGGCCTCTAATGTGAAGCCAAGTGACCTGGCCTGGCTTCTCACTGTGCCCCCGAGCCACCACTGGAACTGGGCACAGCATCCAGTATGGAGGACCAGGGTGGAGGAATGAGGCATGTCAGCCCTGATCAGAAGTGCTCAGGGTGGCTGGTCCAGACAAGGTTCCTTCTTGAGCAGTGTGGCAAGGAGGTGGACTTCACAGCCATAGCCAGTTTGGTCACCCTGACAGCTGTCACCACACTCCACTGCGCCTCTGTTTCCGGGGGAAGGCAGCAGGAGAAGCAGCTTGAGACCCCCATCCACGCCACCCTGTAAACAGGAAGTGGACTGTCCCAGGCAGGCCTGCTATATCGGGGTGATAAGGGCCAACTCTTGTGGAGTGCACCAGCCTGCTGCCTCAACATGGATAAGGGCTGAGGTATGAAGCTCTGCCTTTGTAATAGATACTGGCCTCAAGTAGAAGGCAGTCAAGCCTTAGAAGTGAGGAAAATAGTATGGCCCAGGAGGGGTCTGATTGGCCACTGTGCTCCACTGGATTGGCCCTGACGCAGGGAGTTTTGGTGCAAGAATTGGCACCGTCACGGTCTCAATAGCCCAGTGGGTAAAGAGGATCGAGTTCAGGTGCTAGAACCCACATGAAAAAAGCTGGATGTGGTGGCGTGCTTTCAACCCCAGTGTTGGGGAGTCAGGGATGGGGTAGTCCTTGGGCCTCACTGGCCAGCCAGCCTGGCATTTTTGATGGGCTCCAGGTCAGTGAGCAACTCTGTCTCACGAAACAAGATGGGCAGACAGTGCCTGTGCAACAATGGTCAGGGGTGTCCACTGACCTCCACATGCATAGACACACCTGAACACAGACCTGCATATTCATGCATGCTCCCGTACAAACACGTACATGTATGGTACCTCTACAGTACCAGTTTGGGGGCCTGGGCATATGGATTACCTTGGAGAAAGCACTAAATTTTCTCATCAGCCACTGGTTTTCACATGGCTGCCCCTGCTATTTCCTTTGTCTGGTGGGCCACCTGAGAAGGAGTCGGGCTGGGCTGAGAGCAGCCAGGTCTCCTGCCTAAGTCTCCACTCCTGAATCTTGCTGCCAAGACAGCTTCAAGCGCGTCAGCCTCTGAAGCATCTAGATCACCTCAGGCTCTGCCCACCGCAGCAGGACCCAGCTTATGGCAGGTACCTTCACCTCCCACGAAAAGCAGCAGCCCTGTGGCAGCAGGTGACAGCTGAGGACCAAGGGCGTCTGGTGGTGATGTTTACCCAGAAGGTTCTAGAGACATTTGAAAGTTGGCAGCTGCACCCTCTTGACCTTCTCAAAAATAATGAGTCACTTTCGCTTTCAGCCTCGGAACAGGTTGAATGAATCTTTTGTGCAGTCCGCAAAAAGTAAAGTGTTTGGGCAAGTAAGATAAGTCCAATTCTGAGCAGCCTCTCCCTCATTGGGTAACAGTTCTTTTTTAAGCTGTCTGATAAAAATGCTTTTCATGAAGCCTAGAACTTGCTCATTGAGAGGGCCATCATTCGAATGCATTAAAACGTAACTACAAGATGCATGTGACTTGTAAGAGATAGGCAGTGACAGTGGCATTTAACGTGACAGGAGGTAATTCTGATGATGGACAGCTGAGATATAGTGCTCAACATCCGCAGACTTTAGAGAAATGCAAACCAAAAGCACACCGAGATTCCGCCACATCCTGGGATGGCTGTCCTTAAACAATCACTAGTGGAGACGTAGGGCAAAGGGGATCACACTGCTGATGAGAATGGAGGTAATCCAGACACTGTGGGGATCGGTCTGGAAGGTCACCCAAAACTAAACATAGAGCTACCTTCTGATCTAACTGTGTCACTCCTAGATACACGCATGCACAGCAGGACTGCCGCTCGCCCATACTTGCTCTAGCGTTATTCTCAGCAGCCATGCTATGGCGGCAACCTCAGAAAGTGTGATCTCCATCCAAGGCTGTTCACACACAAGCAAAATGAAATTATGTCATTTGCCAGGCAATGGATTGAAGAGGAGATTACTGTACTGGTCTAAACAAGCCAGGCAAATACTGTTTTCCTTCATATACTTCATATTTTACACACACGAACACATACACACACACATGCACAATGCAAGTGGAAGGGGAATTGCTCAGGAAAAGGAGGAGTAGTAGTGGGAGCAGGGGAAGGGACAGGGTGAGGTAATGGATAAATAATGCCAAAGTACATGGTATGTTTGAGCAAAATATGAAACCCGCTGCTTTGTACAACAAAGGCACATGATTTTTTTAAAAAAAAAATTCTTATTTACTTTATGCATATGAGTGTTTTGCCTACATGTATGTCTGTGCACTACATGGTTGTCTGGTGCCCACAGAGGCCAAAAAAATCACATTGGATTCCCTGGAACTGGAGATACCGAAAGCTGTGAGCTGCCGTGTAGAAGCTGGGAATTGAACCTGGGTCCTCCGGAAGAACAACCAATGCTTTTTAACTCCTGAGCCATCTCTTCAGCACTTATGCTATTTTTAAAGAATCGAAACTCAAGGAAAATGTAAGGTATTCCAAGAGAAGCAATAACAGCATGTCTCAGAAGTGGGCTGTGCTATTGAGAAGGAATCAAATGAGTTCTTCAGGGTGGAATGAAAAGACACTGGAGACTAGCTCACACTCACATGAAAGACATGAGCACCAGCTAAGGTGCAAAATGCATAAAAGGCGGTGTGAGCCTATTCTTCTCATGTAACTCCCTTTGCTCTACTCGGAATTGAAAGTTGATGTCATAAAGCTGTCGTTATGCAGCTGTTCTGATGGCTTCGTGATGCACAGGGACTTAATTGTGTAACAGTGGAGCACAGAGGGAAGGGAGGATGACAAAGCTGCCTACAAGCAGAACTTGTATAGATGGTTGAAATTAAGTTGGCATCGATCCAAAATAGGTTTCATAAACTGAAATAGTAATTGTAATTTCCAGAAATCTCATTAACAAATCAAGTATGTATAGCAAAAGAAATGACAAAGGAATCAAGCACTGTATTAGAAAAACACAGAGAGAGCAGAAATGGGGACAAGAAAGGAGAAAAAGGAATAATGAGAAGAGCAGGGGGGAGAGAGAAGAAAGAAGAAAGAAGAGACAAGAAGAGGAAGAAAGACGAGAGACTGAGAGGAAGAGGAGGAAGCGGTAGTCACAGCTGTGACATTTAGATACACAACAGCGAATGGCAGGAATGAGTCTCACATTAACACGAGTGACTGTCAGCAGTTAGGGTCCCTTTCCAAAGGCAGAATGGGTGGAATGATATCAACATGGATACATCTAAAAGCAAAACTCCAAAACATATGGAAAGATCACTGACTGATGGAGAGGGCACTAGGCAACTCTTAACTGTTGCGTAGTAAGTCTAACAATACGAGCCCAGAAACCAATAACTCACTCTCAAAAACTGCTGGTAGCGGGCAGCAAGACTCTAAACCAGCTCAGCTCAATAGATGCCTGCTGAGCATCCATCCAGTAACAGCAGAACGGGGCATGCATCCTTCATGCATTCTCCAGGACAGAACATACATTAGCCAGAAAGCAAGAATCCTCAAGAAAGCCTGGAGTCTGTTCAAAGTTTTCTTGTCAACAACAATGAGATGAAATTTGAAAATTTTGAGAAAAGGAAAATTGTAAATTTACCAACACAGGATAAACTTGATCCTTAAAAAGAATAACAAAGATGCTTTGAGATGAATAAAGGCAAAACTACCCGTGTTGGATGCCCCCAAGAGTCCCTTCAGCTCTGGTCACCTGGAGCTGCAGTGCACGCACACACTCAAGGCAGTGGTTCATCCCCAAGGTGCATGTGCCCAGCAGCACTGGAGGAGGCTCAGGACAAAGGCTGTGGGAGAAAGGCAACATCCAAGGATCTTTCTGCTGGGGAGGTCACATGGGATGTGTGTAGCTCCAGCAATGGTTTGTATGAAACTTGTGTGAAGCCCTGCCAGCAAATAACTGGATGTTGAGAGCCCAGGAGTCTTGCTGGGAGCATTGCACACACATAGTCTGTGCAAGGAGCATCACAGTCCATCTTCCTCAAAAGTAAGGGTGGTACCAACTACATCATTTGTACAGTTAAGCATAGCTCCTCTTGGGATTTTGAATTCTTTTTCTGGTGTCTCCGTTGCTTCCTGATCTGTGGTTTCGGTTAATGAGGAACTGTGGCTGGGTTTTGGAAATGTTATGCTGCTAGCTTGCTTTTGCTCTGTTGGTATCTGTGTCATGTATGATCCATGCATCTGTTAGAATGAATGCATGCCAGGTTTTGCATTTTCTTTTCTCTCCCTTTTTATTTGTTCTCTTTTGTATGGGTCTTCTTAGCAGGTTGTCTCCGCTTGGGATCATGATCCCCATAGACAGCTGTAGCAGGAACGTTGATTGGACAACAATCCTGGTAATAAAGCAAACAGAAACTTTACCAGCAATGCCATTGGTGTTAAGAAACAAAGGAACTCGGGTTCTCATAAGATAAATGGAGTTGAAATATTATTAAGGTGAAAGATAAGAATAATTAAGTAAAAAGAGGGGCTGGAGAGCTAACTCAGAGCTCAAGAGTGATTAGTGCTCTTGCAGAGGACCTGAGTTTGGTCCCAGAAGCCACGCAGCAGTTCACAACCACCTGTAACTCCGATTCCAGGGGATCTGATGCCCTCTCCTCTTCTGGCCTCTCAGGGTACTGCATGAATATGATGTGCGCAAGTACACACACACACACACACACACACACACACACATACACACATTAACTGAATGGATAAGTAGATGGATTTTTTTTGTTTTGATTTGTTCTTTTGAGACAGGGCTTCCTGTGTAGCCCTGGCTGTCCTGGAACTCACTTTGTAGACCAGGCTAGCCTCAAACACAGAGGTCCACTTGCCTCTGCCTCCCAAGTGCTGGGATTAAAGGTGTGCGCCACCACAGCCTGGCAATGGATATTTTTTAAAGGAAGTAAAAGAATAGGGAGTGGGGAAAAGGAGGAAACAAGGAAAGAGAAGACAAGAATATAGGTTAAAGGTAAGACAGATAATGGAGGTAACAGTCATAAAACCTAATCAAGCAAGATAAAACTAAAAGCAATTAAAAATGCAGATGAGAATTTAAAATAAAAATGAAAACAAATGAAAAACAAAATTACTGATAGATATAACATTATTAATTCCTTGTGTTGGTATGAATGCAGGTCCCCCATCCTCTGAGTTGTCTTTTACAGCCAGCTCCACTTATTAGAGATCAGTCTGCGTATCTAGGTTCAGGCTCATTGGATCCAGTGTGCCGCGTGCAAGCTGCCTTCCCTCTGTCTTGCCAAGGTAGGTTCCTGCCTAGGAACTGGCGCTCAAGAGGGTCCCAGCCCTCTGCAGAGAACGCCCCTGGGCACAGTGCCCATCCTGGCAGCTTCCGTCTTCTCCCTGCTCTGGCTCACACCTTTCACCAGTGGATTCCAGTATTCTGGGCTCTTGGGGAGCTGAACCTGCACTGGTTTGCTGGTCTTGTCTTAACAGGGTTCGGGCTGCTTTGCTGGTGGTGTCCCAGAGTGTGCCTGGGGGTGTTGCACTCATTTGTGTCAGCATCGAGCTCTGATGTCTGTGTGCTGTGCTTCCCGGCACTATCTCTGTGCTCAAGAGATGATTTGGACTCTCTGTCTCTCTTCTTTTTTCTCTGTTTGTATCTCTCTCTCTCGTGTGTGTGTGTGTGTAGTTGTATCTCTCTCTCTCTCGCACACACACACACACACACACACACACAGCGAGAGAGAGAGAGAGAGAGAGAGAGAGAGAGAGAGAGAGAGAGAGAGAGAGAGAATGAAACCCAGAGCTACATAATACACACCATTGAGCTACGTTTCGAGCCCTCTTTTTGCTTGGTGATAAAATCTCAATGACTTGCCCATGTTGGCCTTGAACTCCCTCTGTAGTCCAGGTACCGTCTTCCTTCCTTAGCCACCCTTCAAGTAGCTGGGAATGGAATGCAGGCCTGCCTGCATCCAGTAGGCCTGCATTCCCCACTTTTCCCCATCTGACTGATGAGTTTGCCAGCCCCATACCAGTGGGGTTCCTTAGGGATGGGACAGTCACCGTGTTTGAAACCCCTTGGGCCCAGCCCTGCTGCTCTGAAGGCCACTCGCCTTCTGACACGTGCACTGTAATGCATCTCCATGTGAGTTTCTGCCTGGAGCCTGCTTCTCAAGCTTTTTGGGTTTAAATCTGCTGTTGAACTTGAGGACCACTTGGCCATTATCTTCTCAAATGTGTTCCTAACCCACCCCGTAGGACTCTCGTCACTCATATTCAGGAAACCCCCCCCCGGGTTTCCTAAGGTGTCTGTCTTTAGATGCGATTGCTTCTCCTGAAGTCTTCAGGTTTTAATCCCTTTCCGGTGCCGTCGCCACGATGCTGCTTTGGAGATCTTGCCATGAGCTTCTCACCACCAGGTTGTAGTTTTTGGTTTTAGGAACCTTCTTTGGTTCTTCCTCTTCCCCAGTTTCTCTGTGCCAATCTCCCTCATTTGATCAGACATCATTCTCATGCATTTTTCCAGATTTTTGCACATACTTAAAAACATAAAAAGAAAATTGTGTGTGTGTGTGTGTGCGCGCGCGCGCGCACATGGTGCATCTGGATGCAGGTGCCGGCAGAAAAGAGGGCACCAGATTCCCTGGAGCTGGAGTTATAGGCAATTGTGAGCCACCCAACGTGGGCACTGAGGGCAAAACTGAGGTCCTCTGTAAGAACAGCAAGCCGTCTTAACCACAAGCTGTTTCTCCAGCCTCTTTGCACATAAAGTAGCTCATTTGAAAGACTTGTAGTATATGTAGTAGTAACTTCAACCCGGGCTTTCTCTGGTGTAGTTTCTTCTGAGTGTTAATAATTCTTACATAGATTTTTCTTTCCATATATACATATTTTTTTGAGTAAAGAACATTTGAAATAATATAATATAGCAACTGTGGAAATGGACTCCCCCAGCAGACTGTCAGGGCTGGCAGTTCCCTTGCTGTTTGCTTACTAACATCCCTAGTTCTGTGCTTTTCTCTTGAGAGTCAACTAGTGACTGGGAGAAGAAACTGGCATGCAGGTGTACATGCACATGTATGTGTGGAGTGTTTGGGAACCAGAGGTCGATCTTGGTGTCATTTATCAGGGGTTGTCTGTCTTGTTTTTTGAGACAGAGCCTCTCGCCAGGCTGCAACTCATCAAGTAGACTAGGTTGACCTATCAGTGAGCCCCGGGATCTTCCTGCGTCTGCATCTTCAGCACTGGGGTTACAGTGTGCACTGCCATGCCTGGGTGCTGGGCATTGAACTCAAGTCCTCATGATTGCCCAGCCGGCACTTAACCGACTGCACTGTAGCCCAGCTCCCGAGGTGTCCTTAAATTCTTTAACTAGCAAGTACCCAACTCTTGGGGTGGGGGATGGTGAGGGGACTCTGTGGCATACTGAGGCACTCTTTCAACCCTTGGGCTGACAAAGACGGTTCTGCCTTTGCCTCCATTTCTTCCTCTGTAGAACCTTTAGGTCAGTGGGAGTCAAGAGTTGTAGCTTCTGTCTCCTTTATGAGCCCATGGTCCTCAGATCCACAAGGCAGGCCTTGACTCCTGAGTCTGTAGGCAGAGGCTGCTCATTCGTTTCCTGGCCACCCAGACCCAAATAATCACACAGAAACTATATTAATTATAACCGTTTGGCCAATAGCTCTAGCATATTTCTGGCTAACTCATATCTTCAATTAACCCATCTATATTCATCTGTGTATTGCCACAAGGTTGTAGCTTACAGGGTAAGGTTCTGGGTGTCTATCTCCTTCAGCAGCTACATGGTGTCTCCTTGACTCCACCTACTCTCTCTCTATATCTCTTCCAACCTAGCTATATTCTGCCCTGCCATAGACCAAAACAACTTTATTCATTAACCGATAAAAGCAACACATATACAGAAGGATATCCCACACCAGAGACTATGTCTGAACTGTCCACAGCATCTCATTTTCCAGCATCTTCTCTGAACTCCCAGTTTCTTATTGGCCTCAGTTCTGGCCTCAGGCAGCTGATTAGAGCGCAGCCCAGTATACCATACACTCTTTAAAAAATATTTATTTTTATCGTTATTAATTATGTGTATGTGGGGTAGGGTATGAGCACGTGAGTGAGGTTCGCTGCAAGGCTAGAAGCATCAGATCCCCTGAAACTGGAGTTATGCCGGCGGTTGTGAGCTGCCTGATGCGGGTGCTGGGAACTGAAACCTGGTCCGTTGGAGGTCTCCAGCCCTATATCATGAGCTCATATGGATCAACTTAGTGTGCAGAGTAACTTTCTGATGGAAAAATATGGCATTTATTGATCTATTTTTATTATTATTATTTCAGTTGAAATGTGAACATGTCTTATCTCCCACACGAAAAGTTTAGTTGCGGTCAGAGAATGGGATTTTCTGTGTATTTTCTTCCAATGATTGAAGATGGGACACAGGGAAGAGAGCACAGTGCCCACCCAAGAGCGCTGCCTTATCGTAAGTTTGGATGGCTGTGAAGTGTGTGTCTTTATTTGGCCCCAGGGGCTAAGCACACACTGGGAGCAGAGCAAGCTGAGCTAAAGTAGAGCATTGCTCAGTGAAAACCCAAAGCTGGTTATGAAATCTCCACCTTTGTTATGTTTTGCCTTTCTGGGAACAATTCTTTTGGGCTACTGAGTTCATACTCCACACTTGGTGATTCAGATCGTGACAGGACCAGTCTCCTTGATGTGACCCCATCAGACTTTGGACAGGGTTTCCAGTGCAGAGGCGTCAATGTGATGAAATCCAAGGGTCCTTTTTACAGAAGGAAAGGGGGTGGGAGAGGTACAGGAGAAGAGGGGAGGGAAGGGAGGAGAGAAAAAGGGGAAGAAGGAGGGGGGAAGGGGAAGGAGAGAAGGGTGGAGGAAGGAAGGAAGGAAGAGGGAGGAAGGAGAGAGGGAAAATGTAGAAAGGGGAAAGTAGGAAGGAGGGTAGAAGGAAGGAGAGGCTTGGTAACATTTGATGGCCCCTTCTTTCTGATGTGTCAGAGAATTAGCTGTCATCTTATTTTCTTCTAGAATTCACACTTAGTACTTGGCTCTGAAGAATTTTCAAACAGAAGTATCATGGAGAACAAGGTCTCGAGCACCGCCCCCCGTTGCTCACACACGCACACACACACACACACACACACACACACACACACACACACACACACACGGTGCATTGTTGGTGCTAATTACTGGTAGGCTCCAGTGGAACAGGAGACTGTGTTGATGCTACACTAACAGTTTATGCTTGACAAGCTCCCTGTGCATGTAATAATTACAGCATATTTGTCTTCGGTATTTCGCAAGTGTTCTTTCTGGAGAATACTGGCAGGATTAAGTAACAGCTTCTCGGCCAGCGTGGTTGCTCAACAGCATCAAACACAGACGGAGGGCTGTGAGCGTCACAGCCCTGGCTCCCCCCATCTCTGACCTTTTGCTTTTCTTACGTATAAAATACTCCATTGTGAGACTGTGCCTATTGTTCCCATCACAGATGCCAGGAAGTACTTCAGCAAAACATTTCACTTTGGTGCTAAAGAACAGCTTTTTACAGCGGTTTGGAGTAAGACAGGCAGGCAAGCCACCAGGCTGCCAGCAACCAGGGACTTCAAAGTCTTCCTTTGGGAACTGTGGGGGAACTGACATTTCTGCTTTTCTTTCACAGCCAACTTCAGTACTGGCAACGTGCATGTTGGGGGGGGGGGCGGGGCGTGGTTGTGATTCCGTCTTGGAAAGGTCAACAGGGGATGTGACACTGGCTGCATTGTGCAGCCCCACACACGGATCCCGGACGCGTGCGCAGGAGCCCGTTATGCAACACAGCCCACAGCCGCAAGGCCATTCGCCTAAGTTTCTCCTTCCCCAAGTTTGCAGTCTCCTGAGATGATTAACTTGTGACATAATTCTCGCCCACAGACACTCGCCACTCGAACAGAGCAGAAATTCCAAAATAAAGCACTTCAGAAATAGCTAAGCATTTTTGGACTTTTTACCCTTCCTGCACGATTCACAAATGTTTTTAAAACCTCTGACTGAAACAGAGAGACCGACTCAGGGCTTTCTTGTTTAAACGTGGGAGCTCTGTGTGAGAGAGGTTTCCTGTGGGAACTCTCTCTCTTCTGCAGTGTTTTGATTTTACCTTTCTGGGTTCCAGCTTGCTGTTGAGAACCCAGGTCCACCTCTCTGTCTGATGAACTAAAGACTAATGTAAGTGGCTTTGGTGAATATTTCCGGAGCCACGAGGCAAGGCCTGTCGTGTTTCCACAGACAGTGGAAACTTACTGTGGTGGTTGCTACTGAGTCCATGGAACCAAAAAAATTAAAAATAAAAAAGTAAATGCCACACGGTGGCATATTTTTAATCTTATCAGGGGAGTTTGGTATGACAAGCTGATGTGTCAGGAGTCTTTGTTGTGAGTGGCACAAGTTCAAAGAAAGTGGCCTGGATCAAAGAAAATGTCACTTGACCGGCAACCCTCAGCAGGAAAGGACAGGAGGCAGCATCATGGGGACAGTAGGGCCAGGCTCTCAGGGCTGGAGTGACATCCTGTGTTTCCTATTGTGCCTGGTGTCCAGTGTATGGCTTCACTCTCTGGTTCCATATGATGGCAGCTCCAAGCCAATGGTGACTGGATCTCAGGTCCTCTGGCATGCAAACACTTCATCGGCTGAGCGGTGTCCCCAGCCCCACCACTCACCTCCGTTTTGTCTGTTGAGTACTAGGGGTGGCCTTGGCTGACAGCAGAACCCAGCTTTCATGGCCTCTGCCAGAGGGGAGTGGAAAGGAGAGGCCCTGGGAATGTAAAGGCCTTTGGTCCAGCAAGAACCTAGATTAGCCAAGAGCTCCAGACACTGCTGGACAAATGGGTCAGCCATAGGGTGTCAAACCCTGGGGAGGTGTCAACACCTGAACCAGAATGCTGGTGGGCAGGGGTGTACACACACATGGTTTAAATAGACTGGCTGGGGAGAGGGCATACCTAGACCCAGCATCTATGGCCCAGTTTTCTCTACTCTCCTGGAGAGGAAGGCTCTTTCCAGTTCCCAGCCTCCCCATCAGAGAGAGTGCTATTTCTCTCTGGAGAAACCTGAAAGCGACATGGACCTTGGCCAGGGGTGACATACTGTCATGGACAGCTCTAGTGAGGCCTCTGCCCTAGCTCGGGAGGACAGTGGGGGAGACACCCACTATCCTTAGCTGTGGTTCCTCTGCCCTAGCTCGGGAGGACAGTGGGGGAGACACCCACTATCCTTAGCTGTGGTTCTATCGGCAGCGCAGTGGAGTCTGGCCGGGCCCGTCGAAGTTCCTGGATCTCTGAGCAGGAATGTGTGAGTTTCTCTGTTTACCTCTGCAATCACAGTGTGTCCAGATCCCCCCGCCTTGGGCAACTTGTGAACCCCAGAAAAGCACTTGACCATTGTCTGATATCATCCCTGTTGCTGCTCACAGAACGACTCTCCAACGCTCACCCTCACTGTCTCCCAGGATTTCAAGAACTGTTGAGTTTTGCAAAGTTCTGATTTACCTGGCTCTAGGCCACTTAATGTGTTTTCTCTGATATCAGTGTTATTTAGTCTCATTATCAGCTCTTTGGGGGAAAATAGGAGCCTGGTTTTCAGGGCTTGGAAAGAAGTTCTGGGACTTTCTGGGGCAAGATGATCTGACCCCACAAGCAAACTTCTTGTTTGATATCATGGCCTGTTTCCTAAATAAACTTCTGAGGAAGACACTTTAAGGCCTCCTTTCTTCTGAACAGTTTGCATACCCTAAAGCTATCTGAAGTAGGAAGTGCCCACCTCCCCTCCCCAAAGCTCCTGGTCTCAGTGCTTTGCCTCTAAGAACAGACTTGGTGGCGATCTGATTGGTTTCTCAACTTTGGGGTTTGCAGGTGGGGAAGTGGCCAGGCAACGTAATGGTCAAAAGGCCCTAGCTGCTTCCTGCTTCCTCCAGAGCTCTGCACACTTACCTCAGCTTCACAGCAAGGGAACACTGAGGGCTCCCATCTGCCTGGGCCCGACTTTCCCATGCTGGCCCCACGGAAAGCCAATAACGTCATACATTGACTTTTGAACCCCCCTCGAGAGACCCGCATTTTTGCTCCTTGTAGCTGAGATGTTTGACTGTAGAGTAAGAACAGAAAATCCCCTTAGCAGAGGCTACCCATGAACAGGCTGCTCTGAAAGGCCAGCGGCAAATGCCAGGTTGCTTCCAGGAACACATGCCCATGAGAAGTCACGTGCCCATGGACTGTGCTCTTGGCAAAGGCCAGCTTCACTGAGGACCACAAAGCTCTCAGACTTTCACTGGAGAATGATTCTTGTTCTGGCTGCCCCAAGAAGGAAAGGTGTGTGTGTCTGTGTGTGGTATGCTTGCCCACATGTATGATGTATGTTTTGTGTTGTTGTGTGTTTGATGTGATGGGTGTGTACATGCTCATGTATGTGTGCCTTTGTTTGCATATGTGCATGTGTTGTATATGTGGAATGTGTGTGCGTGCACATGCATGTACATGTGTGAACTGCGTATTGTAGAATGTACATGATTTTCTTTCAAGATGGCTTTGGAAAACAGGGCAAACACAGAAGTTAGAGGCTCCAGCTGGGTGGTTCCTTGCGCAGGGGGTCTTGGAACCTCAACGCAGGAGGGGTTCTGCTGAGAAGGCCCTAGGTCACTGCCAGGTGCCAAGGCTTCTGCCTCGTCCTTGTTGCCTGAGGGACAGTTTATTATCTGGGCTGTAAAGCAATAAATGCCCATCATTAGCAATTTAATATACACTCTTGTGTGTATTAGCATTCCAACCCACAGGAAAAACATGGCATTTCACATGCAGGTTATTCAAGAGGGTGGATGGAGCTAAGTTTAGAGAAGGCTAAAAATGACCTAGACCTGCGGCCAGGTAGGCAGGCTTGCCAGGCACCAAGGGCGCGCATAGTTACTCTACCCTCCTACCCTCATGCTGCCTGCCCCCAGCCCAGCCCGAAAGAGTTCCCACCTCTCAGGGGGGACAGAGCAATTCTTCTAATGTTACTCATAAGTCAAATCGCTGCCCTCCGCTGTGTTTCGGGCCCTGCTGCCTTCCAGAGAAGAACATGAGTCACCACAGAGGCCAGAGGGAGGGAGGGGCCCCGGCCACCGGAAAAAAAGAGTGGAGCAAGGGCCTTTTTATAGCTTTCTGAGGAGGCTTTCTTTTCCATAGGCTAATTTTTATCTGAACAACCCAGATAAGGTTGGATGGCCTTTTTTACAAGAAAACTATTTAAATACAAGGGGTTGTTTGAACAGCTTTTTAAAAGGTCAAGGGTGTGTGTGTGTGTGTGTGTGTGTGTGTGTGTTTATAAATACCTTATATCAATAGTTAATGACAATTTTTGATGCCGTGTTCTAGCATATTCTTTCAACACTAATTTTGGAGCCCCCAAACGCCTTCTTGTTCTTGTCCAGGGGACAGATGCCCTGTGAAGGTCAGACATGTTAGCCCAGACCCTTTGAGACCCTGCCCTGTGCTCCCAACAGATGGTGATTTTTCAAACCGAGTGCTATTCTGGTGTACTGACTTAGGAAAATTATCTTAAAATAGACTTGAATGAGCAGAGCCTGCAAAAATAAGCTGTCAGCTTCTTTTTTACTCCTGGGGGGGGGGACAAAGCTGTCAGCGATTTCCACACATTGAGGAATCTGTGTACTTTCTTATTTTAGAGAAAGCTTTTTTTAGTGGGACTGTAATTGAGTCCCCTTACGTCTTTGAGTGTCAACAAATTACCATCTGTTCTAGAGACACTCAGTTGTGGAGACCGGCCCTGCCAAATACCAGGGAGCAACTGTTTGCCACTGTGAGTGAGCCAGGCTAAGCATCTGGCCCAAGGGAGGATGGGCAAGGAGCCAGTCCACTGGACTCAGGTGTGATGTGAGAGCTGGACCCTCGACTCAGCTAACCCAGCCTTAGGGGCCTTTGGTGGGGAGAGGTTGACAGAGGTCTGGAGTAGCTTCAAAGAGCACCAAGAAGATGGATTTGGAAATGTTGAGGACACTGAATTGAGAGATAATATCAGCCCAGTGGGTGGGACCCCAAGTGGGTGAGTTCAGTATATTGAATGACCATAGCTTAGTGTGCTGGGTTTGGAGGGAATGCATGAAGGTCTCAGCTTTCTCTGCAAAGTAGAATCCACCCTTCAGATCCTGGGGTTCAGTCACTCTGGGCTTGGAAACAGTTCTAGCTGTAGTGACGCTCTAGATTTTTGTCCTGTCATATCTTCCTGAGATACATTAGAGCATCTATTAGCTCAGCATTGACACCTTTTGAAGTGTTACAGGCCATCTGCATGCAAGGTCTTCAGGAGGCTCTCACAGGCTAGGCCTGCAAGGAGGCAGCATCGAAGGATATTTTACCACAGACATGGTGGAGCCAGTTCTCCAGCAACACCACGAGACACCTGACCCTGACACAGGCTTTGCCGCTGTGAGCATGATGGCAGGAACAGAGGGCCACGGTCCTTGGCCTGACGCATCAGCAGTGTTTTCTGTGTAACAGCCTCAGCATGGTGAGGGGGCTGTGACACTCAAGGGGCCCTGAGTCCTGACCTCCTCTTGGAGAGGGGCCTTTCAATATGGGACTCAAGGATGACACCTCCTTGCATGGAGATTTGGTTCCCTTTAAAGACTAAATTGACCATGCAGGCTGCCTACCCATCCCAAGTTTCCAGATGACTCTGTGCTCTCAAATGAAAGAGGGTGGCCCAGGCCTCCTCTGGAAGTGAGTTGAGTGGCTGTAGGCTCCTAAGCTGAGTCATGCACCATGTCCCTGTCCCCAGAGAATGTACTCAGTGTATGTGGAGCAAGCCCTGGCAGCTCCTGCCGGTGTCTTCCCTACAGACTGCTCTCCTACAGGACACAGATTCTGCTCCTTTGTGACTTTGGCTTTTTTCCCTGTTTTATTCCCATCTCACCCATGTTCTATTAAAGGAAAGGAAAGGGCCATGTGTGTGACGTGCACAGGCACACACTCCTGATCTGGCCAGAGTGACATCTCTGGGGACAGAAGGGAAGCAGAGGCCAGGGACTGGAAGGGTCTCCAAAGGGTCAGCGACTCAGAGGCCACCAGTTTCACCAATCGGAGCCATCAAGGACCCCGCTGGTAGTGGGGACTACATCTGGCAGGTGCCCTCAGTGAGTGTCAGGCCGGAACGTGTGGTGGCGCTTGCCTTTTTCTTTCACAGAATACTGTCCAGCTATCTGCCGGTTTTGTGTTAGTTGCTGGATCACTTGAGCTGAAGCTGTTTCTGAACGGCGCTGATGTGGAGGTGGGTGCTCTCTACCAGGAGGGCTTTTCCAAGGTTGAGTGGGGACCAAATCCTTAGACTGCTTCCAACCCCACACCTTTTCCAACACAGAGCTCAGGAACCACCGAGAAGAGCCCCCAGGTTCCTGGAAAGCTAAGGATGCCCCGGGTTCTTTCAGTCCCTAAGGACTTCAGTGGCCACCTCCTGCTTGTGTGTGTGACCTCAGGCTTAAAGCACATCATAGAATGCAAGGCCCTTAAATATTTTAGAGTGGTTTATCAAAGGACACTCAACAAATCTAGACTACACATACGCTCTCCTTAGAAGAAAAAAAAAGGAATAAAGAAACAATACCTGAAAAACACAGTGGACAGACCAGTGATGCTGTAATGGCCTTTGACCCTGAAAAAGCCCATAACTTAGGGGCCAGACAGCTCCCGCACCTGTGCCTGGGACACGAGATGGTGACCTGTCTCAGGAATGTGACTATTAAGAAATAGTGTGGTAGTGGAGAGAGGCTTGGAGGGAAAAAAAAAGTAACACACACTGTTATGGTTTTTTAACATTGTGACATGACATTCTCATCCACAGCACATACATGGGCTGCATTCATAGCTCCTCTGGGATGCATGTGGGCCACAGGCTATGGATTGGATATTCTGGTTTGGTGGTCTGAATGTCTCCTAAGAGTTCATATGTGGAGAGTTTTGTCCCCAGGTGTTGGCATTAAAAGCTGTAGCACTCTTTAAGGGGTGGGGCCTGGTAGGAGGTGCTGTGTCACTGGGAGCACCATGCAGGAGAGGGACTAGGGATCCCAAGTCTGTCCTCTCGAGAGCTTGTGGTTATAAAGGATGGTACCCGGTTCCTCTTTACATTCTGTCTTCCTGTGCGATACCTCCTGCATACGGTCCTTCTGTGAAGCCAGCTAGTCGAACAGAGGTGAATGCAGCTGGGGGACCTCCCAGAGCTGCCACCATACTGTCTGGGCTCTCCACCCCTAAAACTGTACATTAAACAAACCTCTTTAAAAATAAACCAACATTTTCCAGCCATGGAAAAACAATTTGTCCATGTCTGGACCAAGTATTTTGTTATATCAACAGAAGCATCGTGTTTCACGGCACGAGTGTGCCATCACTGTGGTACACTCTATGGTACGCTATAGAGTCTACAGGCAACCCTCAGCTGGGTTCTTCAGTGAGGAGGGAATGAAATGGGTAGTTATTCTTCTCTGGTTCTTGTGAGCAAGGTTGTTCTCTGGCCGCATTTACCCCTGACCTCTCTGGTGGGACATCCAAAATGACTTCCTTCCTTCACACCTCCTCTTCCCGCTATACTCTTCTCTCTCTTCCATGTGATCTGGAGGTCCTAGGAACATGGGGAAGAGTGTTGAAGCTCTGGACTCAAACGGCCCAGAAGTTTGTATCTCCCACATGGCGTTGGTCAAAACTGTGAGGGAGACGATTATTCTGAGCTCGTGAGGTTTAAGTGGGACATGTCTAGACACAGTGTAGTGGCTGCCTGGTAGCCTGTAAAAACACATTGGTTTGCAGCAAGGCAAACCAATCATTCTCAGCCTTTCTAAGACTACGGCTGTTTAATACAATTCATCATGTTGTGGTGACCCCCCAACCATAAAATAATTTTCATTGCTACTTCATAACTGTAATTTTGCTACTGTTATGAATCATAATGTAAATATCTGTGTTTTCCGGTAGTCTTTAGGGGTCACAACCCACAGGTTGAGAACCACTGCTGTAAGCCCTTCTATCATTAGCTAATTGTTCAGGGTGCACCCACCTCATGTCTACTCTGTCCTGGGGATGTTTGTCACTATGGAGAACTATCATTTGAGTCGCTGGCCAGGATCAAGGCAGAGTCAGAAATCAGCAGTTCCGGTCTTCATCTGGAGTAATGGCAGACCCTTACCCACAGTTCTCCATGCCCCCAGTGGTTCACTGTCCAGTTGCTTAGATCAGGTGGGTCTGTATGTGTGGGACTTCCCTGTTGTGTGTGGTATTGGCTGAGGACATTAAACCCAGTCCCAGCCCCTCCCTGTCCTGCCCCGTGAAGATGTAGCCTAGGACTTTATCCAAGGCTGGAGCCCTAGCATGTCAAGCTCTTGAGCCTCCAGGGGAGTGGAATCGGTCTTCTAGGGTCCAGCTGCCGTCTAGAGGCCACCATGGACTCCTGCTGGGTTTGTCCAGGTGTTCATCTGTCCTGGTTCCTCAGGGTTCTTAGGTGTCAGGGCATCAGTGGAGACCAAGCCCCACACCCACTCTTGACCATTGGGCCTCCCTGTCGTTTGCTCACTCCACACTCCTGCCTTGCACTTTCTGGGAAGAGTGGGTGGTTTATCCTCCTTTTTCTTGCTTAAGACTCAATATCCTCCTCCCACCTCTCTGCCCGAGGGAGTTTCCTAGGGCACCCTATTTCTCAGAGCTTGTGTAGGCAGTTCCTAAATAAAGGCAACTCCTCCATGCAGGTCTGTGGCTGCTGGTGACCTCATACATTTCAACTCCTTGAGCCAACTGCTGAAGTGGGGACATCCCCAGAGACACTCACTCAGTCAGCATCTTTTTGAAAGATGTAGATAGTACTAGAGCCTAAGGGGTATATAAGTCAGTTTTATCATCACTGTGACAAAATACTGGACATAGTGCAGTTTAAGACAGGAAAATGTGTTTGGGCTCATGGTATCAGAGGTGTCACCAGCATGGAGGACTGAGTGTTGTAGAGCAGAGCTGCTCACGTCATGGTGGCCCCGACACAGAATGGACCAGCAACGGGTAAGAACCAGGAGAAGAAAGAGCCTCAAAGAGCAGCCCCCAGTGGCCTGTTTCTCCAAGCAGGCCCCGCTTTCCACTGTTCAACTGCTTCCTGATTGTGGTCCAATTTTGAATCCCATTGTTGAACTCTTGATTAGATCTGTTCATCTTGGGAACAGCCTCAGAGACAACACGGGGATAAACTTTACTAGTCCGCTAAGTGTCTCTCAGCCCAATCAAGTTATCCTCACGGAGGATAGGAGGCCAGGCCTCCACCAAGCTAGGTTCCCTAGGTAGAAAATTGCATACAACTATGATTCTGGCATGTCCTGCCTTAGCTACTCAGGGGACTGAACTGGAAGGAGCACCTTTGGCTCTGACATTTGAGAGTAAGAACACAGTGAGACCTTACCTCAAAAACATTAATTAGTTAAGTTAAATTTAAAAATAAAGAAATGCAGGCTGAGGGGCTACCTTACTCAAGAAAATGCTTGCCATGGAAAAGCATGAGGACCTGAGTTTTAACTCCCAGAACCCACAGAGAAAGCCAGGCCTGCTAGTGCATGCTTGTGATACCAGGCCTGAGAAGGCAGAGGAGGCAGAGGAGGGGCTTCTAGAGCTTGCTGGCAGGCCAGCCTAGCGTATTTGGCCTGCTCCAGGCTATCGGATAACCCTGTCTCCAAAAACAAGGTGGGTGGCACCTGAGGAGTCACACTCACGGCTGCCCTCTGACCCCCACACTTACACACACACTTTCCCACCACACGCACATGCACATGCACTCGTGCACACTGCTGCAGGCACACACACACACACACACACGCTAAAAGGAATGTGCATTTATTCATTTCTGGAAGTAGCATGTCTAATTAAATGCGCAGGCAGTGGGTGTGGGGAAGACACGGTGGGTAAAAGCATGTGCTCTGGAGAATGAGTTGAGTTCAAATTCCCAGCACCCACAGACAAGAGTCTGGCATAGCTGTGGGGCAGGGTGGCATTGCAGGGGGTAGGGTGGAGATAGGAAGAATCTGTGAGCTCACTGGCCTGCCAGCCTAGCCAAGGCTTCAGGTTTTCAATTCAATGAGAGACCCTGTCTTCAAGGGATCAGATGGAGAGCAACAGAGGATGATACCCAACACCCTTCCCTAGACTCCGAATGCATCCCCAGATCCGCATGCATATGCACCCCCCTCCGCTAAACAAGACATCTGAAACTAAAAGACTGAACTGAGCTAGCAGGTATTCTGGTCTAACCTCTGACACTGCGGCTGGCTTAGGAGCATGAGAGCCATGCAGCTGTCTGTAGTCCCTTGTCATCGAATCAGTGCTGGCAGAGAGCTAAGTGGAATCCTTAGGGCTCACTCTCCAGGTGGAAAAGCTGAGATCATGAAAACCAGACAGCTCTCTCTTTCTTTCCCCTAATTAATGATGGATTACAGCATCAGGGTGTGGGCTGGGTGTACCCCTTTTATTTTCTGAAGCCGTGTTTGATGGCTCTGGGATCCAGGGATTGCATCAGGAGCTCAGGTGCACTGCAGTTCCCGAGAAGCGTGCTGATTGCGTAACTACACCGTCAGATGGACCATGCCTCTTCATGGAGCCCATACGCATCACCTCACCTGGACAGAAAGGAGAAAGCCCAAGGTTTGCCGCGTTCTCAAGAAGGAAGAGACGTGGCTGGTTTTGATCATTACACTAAGAAACTTCAGTATAAAACCAGTTTAAAAAGAAGAAATTAAAAAAAAGTAAATGAATGCCTAGAATCCCTTCACTTAAAATGTTTAGCCATGTGCTTCCCTTCCTGCCGTGTGTGTGTGTGTGTGTGTGTGTGTGTGTGTGTGTGTGTGTGCGCGCATGCACGCGCACACACACACGTGGGGGCGGGAGGTCAATCCTATTGTCTTGCCTTGAGAGCCACCCACTTTGTTTTTGGAGACAAGGAAACTTGGTGGCCTTGGGGCTCACTAAGTAGGTTAAATTGGCTGGCTGGTGAGTCCCAAGAATCTTCCTTCCCCAGTGCTGGGATTACATTGCATGGCACACTACAGTGGCTCTGTATGTGGATTCAGACTTAGGTCTGCATTGCTTGCAAGGCAAGCTCTTTATTGACTAAGCGACTTCCCCAGCCTTTGTGCTGCCTTTTGTAATCTCTTGTTCCATGACAGGCTCACAAGTAGTTCAGCCTTGGTTAGAGCTCCGTGTGTAGTCCAGATTGGCTTCAGACTCCACCTTCCACATGCTGGGATCACTGGTTTAAGCCACACCTGCCCTCCTGGCCCTCAGTATTTTAAGTCTGCCAGAAGGATCGTATAAATAGTTCTGACCATGAGCTGTAGGCATTGTTGAAAGGCTTTGGAGTCAAATGGGTCACTTGGCCAAAACTGCCTCAGTTTCCTGGTCAACGGGGTGGATGTCATGAGGATTAGATACATCTGCATATGCTAGCTGCCTGGTGTTCTGGCCAGATGGGTCTCCATCTGCCAATACCCCCACCACCTCCACCACGGTAGGTACTGCTGAGCCTTCTGTATGTTTACAAGAGTAGAAAAATGCACATCTACGCACACACACAGGCACACACATGTAATGCCTATGAATAAACATAACAGTGTATACTCTGCAGAGGCCACACCTTAGGATATCAGTTAATACTCACCTGCCCAGGAGCTTCCCAGAACTTGCTGGCCCAATGGACATCCTGGTTTTTCTCAGGCTTCGCCGTCACTCCTCGGCTATGGGCTGGCACTGTCTTGGGTAAGCAGTTTTGATTTTCTATTGCACTCTCAATCTCATGCTGGCCTGCATGCCTACTGGGAGCACCTCTGTCCCCAGAGCAGGAGCAGACGCCACATTAGAGCCTACCAGCTGACCCTTGACAATGCTCTCTTGTTTTAATGTGCACTTTCATAATTATTATTTATGCAAAGATGTCTAATTTATCTTGTGAGTCATGTAAGCACCATGTGAACAGTGTCAATGTATTTGTTGGTCTTTATACTTTTTCTTGTAGCCAACCTGTTTTCTTCTGACCCCAAACCACCCAACCAAACAAAGCCAATCAAACCAAAAATAAACCCCATATGCCCACAATTCTTAGTTTACTCAAATGTGTAACAAATCTGTATGCTTGGGTAAGAAAAGAGTTTTGAACTTGAACCCCTAATATTGTTTCATGCTGAAGTATTTTCTTTCTGTGATGCTAGGATTCAAACCCAGAACCTAACACTACTGTGGAATCGTGTTACCTGTGAGCTGAATCCCTAAACCCTAAACTATGATATCTTTACATGTATATGTGGTGTGTGTGTGTGTGTGTGTGCATGTTTGCATGTTTATATGCATATTAGGACCTAATGGTGATGTTGAGAGTCTTCCTTGCTCACTCTCTACCTCATTCATTGTAGTGGGGGCCTCTAGACTGAATCTGGAATCTGCTGATTTGGCTAGTCTAGCTGGCCAACTTGTTTCAAGAATTCCCTTGTCTCCACTGTCTAAACATTAGACTTAAAAGCAATTGCCACACCAACTTAGCATTTACATGGGGTTCTGGGGACCCAAATGAATTTTGGTTGTTATGTTTGAAGAGCAAGCACTTTGTCTACCGAGCCATCTCTCCAGCCCAATATTTTGAAGTTGTCTATAACCCAAATAATTAAGTATTAAGTCTTTCATTCCAAAACTGTTTATTAGGCACCCACCTATGCCGGACTCATGTCTTTCGGCTTTAATATTCTATCTGTAAACAGATACTGAAAAATCTCTTGCCTGTGTGGTAGATTGCCCCTATCAGGCCTTGTCTATCAGTGGGGGTGGGGTAGGAGTGAAGGTAATTGATGGATGCTCTCTACAAAAGCCCTGGGTTAGGGCTGAAGACTTGAGATCCACCAGGGCCCCACACAGGGCTCTGATGGAGGCCACATAGAATTAATGTGACAAAGCTATGGTAATGGCTCTCGTTCCTCATGACCATGGTGCCACAGGACAGGACCAGAAGACAGTGCCTCCAAAGAGCCAGGGCTTCTTATGTAGATAGGGAGATGGGATCTGAGGACTAGGCTCTCACATCAGTGCTCTGGGAGCCGTGTCCCTAGCTCAGACCCACCCCACCCCTGCCTGCCTCCTCCAAGGATCCCTAGGCTGCCACTGTATGATTGTGCTCTAGCTGGGATGGCGTGGCCGAGGAAAAGCGAGTCTTCAAGGTCTCAGGACCTTATTCCAGTTCAGCGATGCCAAGTGACACGCGTCCATGTCCCCCTTCCCTGACAGTGGTCATGTGCAGAGGCTGGGTTCATGCCTGAATCGCCAAGGATTCAGACTCATATCTGACACACTGACACAGGACAAGGCGTCCCACAAGAGAGCACTGCGCTGGAGATTGGGGCATGGCCTTGGGGTGGTGATGGAGAGGCATGAGGTTCCAGGGGCTGCTGTCCCTACTCAACACTAGCTCACGGCTGGCAGCACTCCCAGGTATGAGTGCCCTGTACGTCCTCATCCTCAGTCCCTCCCTGGATGAGTAACTGGCAGATATTTCCTCTCGCTTCGCGGGCTGACTTTGTATCCCCCATCCTTTCCTTTGTGGTACAAGAACTTCTTGGCTTGATGTCGCCCATCTGTGTACGTTTTACGTCCTTCAGAGTTGACTTATTTATTGATGGTGTTGGTGAGATGGCTCACCATGGGTCAAAGCACCGACTGCTCTCCAGAAATCCAGGATCCCATTCCCAATACCCATGTGGCACTTTACAGTCATATGTAACTCCAGTTCCAAGGGAATCCAAACCCTCTTCTGCTCTTCTGGGTTGCATGGGTACTGCGTGTTTGTGGTGCACAGGTACAAATGCAAGCAAAGCGGCCAAACACGTATGATAAAATTAAATACACCTTTAGAAACATTAAAATTATTCATTTATTCTGTGGTGTGTGCGGGGGCACACACATCTGAAGGCAGAGGGCGTCCTTGCTTTTTGAGACAGGATTTCTCAGTGGCCTGGAGTTCTCTGGGCAGGAAGGGACACGGCTTCCCTCTGGGCTGGACTGGAGATGTGGCTTAGTGGTAGAGCTTGCTCTGAGCATGCTCACAGAGAAAGGACCAGGAGAAGGCCTCTGTGACTTCTCTAAGCTACCTGGCTTATCTAATGAGACCCAGCTTGCCTTAGCTACCCCGGATGCTGCTGCAGCAGTGGGAACCAATGGCACCAGGCTGGCTCAGCTGGGATATGTGCAGGCCTCTTCCACCAGGGAAGGGAGAGCCTGACCATGGCTTTCGGGGGTGCAGAGGCTGGGTAGGCAGCATGGTGGGGCTGGGTTACCAATGCAACTAGGAAGAGGAAGGCCAGCGGGGTGGACGTGACCTGGGAGGGAGATAGTCTGAGTGGACAGGGGTTGGAATGGAACAGAGGCCAGGAGGGTGGCAGCTCCCAGCATGGCCCTGTCTACCTGGGCTCCTCTCTAGGTGGTGCCATGTAATGGTAGAATCCAGACCTGACTTCTGTGTGGGCCACAGCACCTTCCCCAGTCACGGATACCAGCAGGCCCCCTACAGACACAATCAGGGACTCTCTAGCAAACCAACGGCCCATGCCAGGGGTTCTCACCTGGGAAGAGTGTTCATGTCGAAGGCAGTATTGATGGGCACACATCCTGCTCCCACCCCTTCCCTTGCCTCCTGCCTGGGAATCAGAGAGCCTGGCTGCAGAATCCCATCCTTGGAGAGCTAACATAAGGGACTTCAGCTCCGCTAGGGCATGACTTTGTTTCAGAGACCCCCACCATACTGTCTGTCTCTGGCACTGAGCCTGAATGCTTCTCAGAGTCCCTGCCATGCTGTTTATCTCTCCACAGTGTTGAAACCCTTCTAAGAGACCTTTTCCCCACAGTAATCCATCTCTGTGTTCCTCTTGAACACCAAGTCAGAAACCTCTCATGCCACGGCCCAGGCTTCTGGTCCTCCAATTTGCCCTCTTTCTCCTTCCTCACTTGGCATTCACCTGCCCGAATGGTTCTCGCTTATGATCCCTTGAGAAGCGTGTGAGTCCAGTCACCTTGCTGGCTCTTCCTGCCCTTGTCTGTCCCAGCTGCTGTCCTTCGGAGGCCGCACTCTCTCCCTGGTGTCAGAGCGCTGCTCCGAGTCATGAAGGCTCCTTGCTTTGGAGGGAGGCACAAAGCCCAGAGGGGAGTATGAGGTGCCTCAAAGAGCTACCTTGTGGCTGCTTGTCCCCACTTGGTGGCTTGTCTTACACCTGCACATGCTTGACTGATCTGAGTCACTTTATAGAGGTAATGTTGACTTCAGGGTAGCCCTGGCATAGCCCTAAATTAATCTCAGATGGCTGTCAGCCTTGGAAAGAGTCCTGAACTGCTGGGACACACGAGGTACCCTTGTCGCCCACAGACAAGGCTCCTCTGCAGGCTGGCTTGCCTTAGGAACCAGCTCTATGCTGTGGCTGAGCACCAAGCAGAGGCAAATGGCAGACTTAGTGGGAAAGCAGAGTGGTTGTGGGGCTGGTTGCATTTCTGGCTGCCTGAGAATGCACATGCATGGTGTGGCCAGCTTGCTGGGGAGAGGGAGGTGGCACTGGGACTGGCTGTACCTCTGGGTGCCCATGAATACATGCCCACATGGCTGGCCTCTTCATAGTTCACTCCCCGGACATCTTTCCCTGCTCTGTCACAGGCACAAGTGGCCCAGGCTGATGAGCACAGGGCACTGTGGACAGAAGGGAATGGGATGGGTTGTGAGTTTCTAGAGCTGTCCAGACAGAAGCAGCCACTGCCAACACCCCCGCTGACTGTGGTTGTCCTGTGCTGGTGGATGGCTCCTCATCTTGAAGTTCACACCTTCTTGAGACCTAGTCAGTGGGACCTTCTCATGTCTGAGCTAAGCTCACCCATCCCCAAATCCACCCAGCTTAAAATTTCCCCTGAATAGCCACTGACAGGAACAGGAGATTTTCTAAACCAGACAGACTTGCACTCCTTCCTGAGCTATCGAACTACTAACATGATGTCCCCAAGGAACTGGAATCTCCCCAGGCATCTCCTACTGGAGGAAGGAAAAGACAGGCCTGGTGCCAGCCAGAGGAACTTGGCTCCTGGAAAGACAGCCCACAGTTCTAAGCACCACGCAGGACAGACTGGGCGATGAGGGTGGGCAGGACCATACTTAGATCAGGACTGTGAAGCTATACACAGCCCCTGCCTTCTTTTTAATCCCTCCTGCCAGGACCCTGAAGATGAACTAGGGGCCAGGGGAGTTGTCATGGAAATACCTTTGTTTCTCTTCCCAATGTAGCCTCAATGACTACATATCCTGCCCCAGTTTGCACTGTTACCAGTCTCTTGAGTTAGCACATTAAGGACTAATGGCAGAGCCTGTGTTGTTAGGGCTGGCACTGACCTGAACAAGTCCAATAACAACCAGACTCATCTCTCAGCCTACACAGCTTCAGAGACATGCATGACTGACCACGGGAGGGGCTTACTGTGAAATCACACCCAATGTGGAAGGTCACCGGGTTTTTAATTTTCTTTGCCAAGGGAGGGACAGTGGCATGGGTGTGGTTCAGAGCAATGGCAATAGTGGTTCAGGGTAGCTTACAGCCTGTTACCTCTAGAGGAAACAGGAATTAATCCATCACTGTGAGTACGTGACCACTGGATGCTGGGGCTCCCAGTGGCTCTAAAGAGATCATTTCCAGTTTGCACCTAAGAATAACCACATAGAGGCCTAGCTCAAGGCTGACTTAGAAAAGAAAATTGTTTCAGGAAGGCTGGTGAGATCTGAGCAGAGATATGTCCCTTGTGCCTCTGCTCCTTCTGCCCGCCTCCTGAGTGCTGGGATTGCAGATGTGCACCACCTCTGCTCCTTCTGCTTCTTCTGCCCACCTCCTGAGTGCTGGGATTACAGATGTGCATCACCGCACCTGGTTTATTTGGTGCTGAGGATCCAACCCAGGGCTTCTTGCATCCTGGACTGAGCTACAAGCTCTGTTCCCAATTACACTGTGCAGTCTAGTGCTGGTCCCTGTCAGGAAAAGTGGCACATAGCTATAACCCCAGCTACTGACAGCAGAGGTAGAGGCTGTGGCAGAGGAATTCCTTAAGTGCAGGAGTCTGGACAAAGTAATGAGACTGTCTATAAAAAGAAAAGAAAAGAAAAGAAAAGAAAGAAAAAAAAGAAAAGAGAAAAGTTAAAAACAACACAAAACAAAAACACATTCGAGGATGCTAAACCTCAGGTTCACTATGGACCTGCTGTGCTGGGATTGTGCTACATTGACAAGGAAGAACTATTTTTTCTAGTCTTCTCCTCCGGCTCTTCTTCTCCTTCTTCTCCTTCTCCTTCTTTCTCACCATCTGTCTTGAACCAATGCTTTTGTGTAACACAGTAGACACGGATTTTACCAAAACTCTGTCGCCACTTTGATGCAGCAAGAATATCCAGTTGCATCTATGTTCTGATTGTATCTCTCAGATTCTCTCCATAACAGTGTCTGGGACTGCTTGCAGGTGTCAGGTGCACAGACCACCCTGGCACAGGCTGCCTGCCTGCACAACACGCGCTCTAGGCCGCTTCACATTTCAGACATCAACAGCCATTGCCTTCTTCCTTTAAACAGCCGAGACTGTCAGACTGCCAGCCTCTCTCTCTGTGTGCCTCTCATCCTGTGCCTGAGTCACCAAGGCCTGTGCTGTTCTTACAGGTGGTGTGTGCCAAGAGTGAAGGGCTTCTACTAAAGATTTTCAGGGACCCTGGGCACCAGGTATCCTGGGAATGTCCCCGTGGTCAAGGCTCTGGAACTGATTTCTATCCTCTGGGTAATACACTGATCTATCTTTGGGTAATACGCTGATCTATTCTTGGGTAATACACTGATCTATCCTTGAGTAATACACTGATCTATCCTTGGGTAATACACTGATCTATCCTTGGGTAATACACTGATCTATCCTTGGGTAATACACCGATTTATCCTTCCTTCCTTCCCTCCTCCCGCTCCCCTGACTCTTGATGCTATGATTTGAACCTAGCACCTCCTGCCTCCTGGCAAGTCTACCACTGACCTGCATTCCCACCCAGATCCCTGCTTCTTAGTCATTAAAGATATTCAATATCACAGAGACTCTGAACAGGAAGGTCTCTGAGGAGAGCTTTTGTTGAAATGCACAGGGCAAGGCCTTCCTCAGAGTCTCCGTGCTCACCAGTGTAAGGTCCTCCCACCACACCAGGGAAAGTGACTGGGGCCCCATTTCTCTCTCATCCCTTCCACAGATTCCTCCCCCAACATGGTTTTTCCCAGATCTTAGTTACTGTCTCTGGGTTTCTGCCAAACAAGCAATTTGATTTTCTAGGTTTCTTTTACCCTGGTTTAGTTTAGTTTAGTTTTTTCTTTCTTTCTGGAAAAAAAAAAAAGAAGAAATGAATTCGCCAACAAATGAGGCAGGCTCTTGAAACACAGCGTGGAGTGAAGTCCGACCCGAAGGAGCTGGCGGGTCTCCCGCTGGCATGGGTGAGTCTGTCCAGTGTGGTAGCTGCTGGACGGAATGCTCCAGACTCTTGGGAGAGTGTTAACACAATAGCGGAGGCTCTGGCAAGGTCTGCTTGTCTGGCCATGTGCTGTTCTGTTTCAGTGTGAGGTTAAGCTGATCCCATAAAACGGTGGGCCGAGTTCCGTGTCTCGTTTCCTGGAACAGTTTGTGTCCTGATGGCTTCACAGCTTCTTTTAAGATTTGGTGGAGCTCTTGTGAAGAACTCCGGGGCTGGAGTTCCCTTGGCTGGAAGGCTTGTGGCACCAGCCTCCGCTCCTGCACGGAACAGGGCGATCTTCAGATGTTCCTTTCCGTCCTGTGTCGTCTTTGGAAATTATACCCTGCTGAGAACTGGCTGCTTTTGTTAAGTTGCCAGATTGATTAGCACAATAAAAAATGAGTTTATCGTCCTTAATATCTGTGACATCTGAATTTAGAACTGGTCTCTGACTCCTGAGGTTTCTCTTTGTGTTCCGTTGCTATTTTTCTTGATCAGTTACAATTTTATTCACTTTTTTCATTTTTAAAATAAGATTTAGCTTGGTAATTATTTTTAAACGTTTGCTTTCTAGCTGTGTGATTTCTCTTTCTGTGTGTGCATGCAAGTGTGTATGTGGTGTGTGTGCATGCACGCATGCACACACTTCTGTGCATCTGCAAATGGAGAACAGAGGTTAATCTGAGATGTTGTTCTTTGGGCACCATCCACCTTATCTTTGAGGCAGGCCTCTCACTGATCTCGAGCTCGCCCAGTAGGCCAGTCTCACTGACCATCAGAGCCCCAGAGATTCACCTATCCCCACCTCCCCAGCCCTGGGGTTATAAGCATGAGCCTCCATGCCTAGCTTTTTAAAAATGTTGGTCCTGGGAATTGAATTCAGGTAATTATGCTTCTAAAGTGAGCACTCTGCTACCCGCTGAGCTTTCTCCCTACCCTGTTAGTAACTGGAAGCAGAGTCCCCTTTGTGAGACATCAAATGTTGGAAGTCTTTTCAGAGTTCTGTCATAGCACGTAGTTTGTCTCAGTGGGCTTCTCACGAGAAGGCCATGCAGGGACAGTGCCACAGTGGCCAGGCTCACAGCTGACACACAGTCCACTCTGGCTGACTGGCATTTTTCCTAATTACCTGTCAGGTTGGTGAGAGAGAGAGAGAAGAGAGAGAGTTAGCCTCACTATGATGGTGGTACTGATTTTACAGCAAAGTAAGCAAGAGCCCCTTCCATCTGACATGGTGTCTATAGACAACCTAGCTCTAACAGGACATGTCTTATTGAAATATGGAGCTGTCTGTGATCAGGTACAAGATTAGGCCCCCAGGACCCCCTAGTCACCCAACCCCCATCATCATTACACTGAGAATTTAGCTACAACAATAAATCAAAACAACAAAAAGGCTGTAAAAGACTAAAAGGCAAACACCCACGGAAAAAGAAGCCAGGCTCTCTAAATAAACATAGTTATTTTATTATTTATTTACATAGAAAACCTCAAATTTCCACTAGCTTATTTTTCAGGATATAAAAATTAACTGCATATTTACAAATGAGCAGCAAATAATTAGAAAGCAAAAAAGTTCCAATTACAATAATCCCAAGTGAAATTCTTCAACATATATTTAAGGGAACGTATGAGAAATCTACAGGACAATGCTATCTATGGAAGGCTTTTCGAAAAGCCTGTATACTTTGGAGAAGTGTGTTTTGATTCTCACTTTGTGGGAAGGCGAAACAGTACAAAGACATAGGCTGTTCTTCTCAAAGAAAATGGAAGATCCCACGTAAACTTGAAGAATATTTCAGCAAGCTTTTGTGTAGAAACTGAGAACTTAATTCTCAGTTACTGGTAAAAACCAAAGGTTGGTATCAGTCAAAGCGATTTTAAGATGCTGGTACCACTCGATGGCAGACTTCTTTCAAAATTATGGTAATCACATGATGCTGTGAGAACGGGAAGGTGGGGATGTGAGTCCCTGGACATCTCAGACAGAGGGTGGAAACCAGCTAGTGTCCCCAGATCAGCTCCTCCCCACCACTGAATAACTAAAGTGGGGGAATGGGGGGGTGTCAACCAAATTCAAATTCACTCAAAATGATCACAGATGGAAAACTCCTAGGAGAGAAACACTTTTTGAGACCTTGAATAAGCAGACTCTGTGTGTGTGTGTGTGTGTGTGTGTGCTTTGTGTGCATTTGAAGGCCAGAGGAGAAAGTGGGGCTTCCTCCGCTACCACGCTCTGCCTTGTTCTCGTGAGATGGGGTCCCCTCACTGAACCTGGCTAGTCTAGCTGGCCAGCGAGCTTCAAGGACCTGCCTGTTTCTACCACTACCAGAACTGGGGTTAGAAGTCTGTGAAGACACGCCTACATTTTATGTCAGTGTTGGGGATCTGAGCTCAGGTTCTCCAGCAAGCTCACTTACGCCAATCTGTTTCTTCAGCACACACTTTTTATTATAAAGCACATGCACACATACATGCACATGCATGTGTGCACACGCACACACACACACCCCAAAGCAGAAAGCATAAAAATTGATGAAATGAAGTTTTCCAATGTGTAAACTCTTTACAAATGACACTCTTAATGTTGGACATTTGGGGGCTGGATCAATGCTTAGGAGTTAAGAACACTCGATGCTCTTGTGGAGGCCCCGGGCTCAGTTCCTGCTACTGATGTGGTGGTGGCTCTCAACCACCTGT
Organism: Ondatra zibethicus; assembly: GCA_004026605.1. Taxonomy (NCBI): domain Eukaryota; kingdom Metazoa; phylum Chordata; class Mammalia; order Rodentia; family Cricetidae; genus Ondatra; species Ondatra zibethicus. The sequence continues at coordinate 79,399 of PVIU01004873.1, read as the reverse complement.
AGCTTCAGTGCCAGGGGATCTGATGCCCTCCACTGATCTCCAAGGGTGCCGGGCACACACACATGGTTAACAGACATACATGTAGGCAAAACATTCATACCCATAAAAAATAGAAGTAAATATTTATTTAAAAGTTGGGTGTGTGGTCTTGTGCAAGCCTGCGATTTCAGGCAGCACTTGGGATACTGTGGCTGCAGATCTGGAGTAACAGACCTGCCTGGGCTCCCTAGGGAGATGATGTTTAAAAAAGAACCAGCTAAGGACACAAAAGAGAAATTGGAAGGATGGCAAAGGTGTTAGCTGTGCTGTTGTCTGCAAGTCACTTGCAGCCACAGTATGCAACGGGCACAAAACGCAAAATTAAAAAGGTCACCATGACCACTTGCAAGTGGACAAATCATCTGAAAAGGCAGTTCATCAAAGATCTGTATATGGCCATCAGAGACGTGGGAGATGCCTGATGCTGCCAGTCACCCGGGACAAGCAGACAGAGTTACAGTGAGCTTGTCGCTGCACTTCACTGGGGTGGGAATACATGCCAACAGCAGCAAGGCCTCCTGGTGGGACTATAAATGCTACAGGCACTAGAAAACTATTCATGACAGTTTCTAAGAGCTGAGCGAGCATATCTATTAGATGACCCAGTTTTTCCACTCCTTGGTCTTTGCCAAAACTAAACAGAACATATGTTTACATGAAGACCCATGGGTGAATCCTCAAAATTTGGTTCCTTCCCAATAGTCCCAGATTGGAAATGCCCTCCACACCCACCAGGAGGTAGACAGGTAATTACTTCCTGGCATGTTTACGTAGAGGAATATTACTCAGGAATAAACAGAAATGAAATTTGTAGGTATGGTGGCACAGGCCTGTAATGCCAGCACTGGGAGGCAGAGGCAGAGACAGAGGTTCAGGAGTTCAAGGCCAGCCTCAGCTACATAGTGAATGTGAGGTGTCTTGGGCTACACCAGAATCAAATTTTGAGAATAAATAAATAATAAGCTATAAAAAATATATATACACACACACGTATACACACATATCAGGAAGTAATCACAAACTAATTGTGCTATGTGGAAATTAGATAAGAAGAGAACATAGCCTTTTTTTTCCTGGTTCCCATTCCCAGCCAGGGCAGGCAGCATTCTAAACTGTCCCCTAGTCACTGGGCCTCCTGCAGTTACTCCCAGGACTGAGAAATTTTGAAGATGAAAGTTGTTTACCAGTTAGTCCTGGTTAGTCTCTCTTGCCTACTTGACACAACCTAGAGTCGCAGAGGAAGAGGGAAATGCAAGGGAAGAATTGCCTAGATCGGATTACCCTACAGCCATGTCTACCGGGCTTGGTCTTGATTGCTGATTGGTGCAGGAGGGCCCAGCATGCTGTGGGCAGTGCCATCCCCAGGCAGGTGCTGCTGGGCTGTGTAAGTAAAGGTGGCTGAGCAGAGGTCAGAGAGTGAACCATTCAGCGGTGTTTCTCCATGGTTTCTGCTCCGGTTCCTGCCTTGAGTTCTGCCCTGACCTCATTCAAGTGACCCGGAAGTGTAAGCGCAAGTAGACCCTCTTTTCCCCAAACTGCTTTGGACTGTAGTGTTCATCAAACCAATAGAAAACAAAACAAAACAAACAAAAAAAAAAACAAACGAGACACCGGTGATCCTAAAACTGGGAGACCGTCTGAGGGAACTAAGATAATTAGTGTTGCCACGTGAAGCAGCTCAGGGAAGGAAGGCCAGTGACATGGGCAGTAACACGTGACCAGGACACAGCCGATGAGGGGAGAGAATTTATTGGCCCGGGGGCAGGGATGTGTGCAGCAGAGAGGGACAGGAGCAGTTTATATCATAGATGAGTGGGGAGCTACTTGGTCTTGCATGATGGGCCATTCGTATTGGGTCCACAGCTGGATAGATAGGGGCATTTTGTTACCTTGTGAAGCAGTAAACTTTACAGGTTGTTTTTCTTGAGACCTTCAATTTGGGATGAGGTGCCACAAGGTCATTAGGTGTTTGGCTCTGAATATTTGCAGAAGATGGAACAAATCACTGGGTGTGCATGTGTGTGTGCTGGCGTGCATGAATGTGCCCATGAAGGCACCATGCTACAGGCATGAGATCAGAGAACAAAATCACTGGGTGTATATGTGTGTGTGTGTGTGTGTGTTCGTGTGCCTGAACATGCCCGTGCAGGCACCACGCTACACGTGTAAGATCAGCGGACAGCCTTGAATGTTGGTCTTCATCTTCGTCTTCATCTTCTACCATGTTGGACAGAATCTCTTTGCTGTTCCCTGTTGTGTGCACCAGGCCAGCTGGTCCATGACCTTTTGAGCATTCTTGTCACCGACTCCCTTCTTGCTATAGTAACACTGGGATCATAGATATGCACCACTGTACACAGCTTTACGTAGGTCCTGGGGATTTGAACTCGGATCCTCATGCTTGCACAGCAAGTACTTTGCACACTAAGCCATCAATCTCTCCAGTCCCTGCCATTAGTCTTTCAAAAGCTGAGTCTCTTCTGCCTGGTAACAGAGAGGGACATAAGAGAGATTTGAAAGGGGACACCTGTGGCTAGCTTTGAGGTGGAGATGGGACAAGGACCTGACCCTGAATGACCTTAAGGAACTGAGAACACTCTCTGGCCCACAGCCAGTGAAAAAAAGGATTTAAGGGCCTGAAGGGGCTGGAAGTGACTTTTCTCCCTGAGCCTCTAAATATAAGCTCTTGATTGTGGCCTTGTGGCACTCTGGGCAGAGAAGCTAATTGAGCCACTTGGACTTCTGACCCACAGAACTGTGAGATAGCACATGGGTGTTGTTGAAGCAGTAGAGTCTGTTATGTGCAATAGACGTTTATTTGTTATGGAGCGATAAGAAGTGAATACATGGCTTTGAAAACATAATCTCAGTCATAAATTTTTGTCCCTCCCCATTTTTATTGCTGGTTCCTAGGAAAACGAGAGTTATTTAATTTTCAAAAATTCATTATGTGCGACTCTGTGTATATGCTCTCATGTTTGTGTGCCCTGGTATGGGCGTGGGGAGGCGGAGGACAACTTGCAAGGGTGAGTTCCCTCTTCCAACCTTGCGGGTCCCAGGGATCAATTCAGGACTTCAGGTCATTAGGCATAACAATAAACTCCTGTACCCATGCAGCCACCTCACTGGGTCCTCAATCTTTTTAGTTTTACTTTTGGTTGTGAATAAGCTCCCCCCTCTGTGTGTGTGTGTGTGTGTGTGTGTGTGTGTGTGTGTGTGTGTGTCTATGTGTGAACACACAAGTGTGAGTGGGTACACATAGGTGCAACTGCATGGAGAGGCCAGAGAAGGTTGTTTCTCAGGACAGCCATTTGCTTATTTATTTGTTTATTTTGAAATAGGGTTTCATTATGTAGACCAGGCTGGCCCCCAACTCACAGAGATACTGCCTACCTCTGCCTCCTAGCCTGGGATTAAAAGTATGCACCATTGTCCTGGCTTCACCTAGTTTTTGTTTGTTTGTTTGTTTTTTGAGACAAAGTCTCTTAGTGTCCTGGAGCTTGCTGATGCTCCTAGGCTGACTTCCTGGTGCTGGCACTAAAGCAGAGGACCATGCCTGGTTTTTGTTTTTTTTTTTTCCATGGGTTCTGGAGACCAAGCACAGCTCCTCATGTTTGCATGGTGCGATGGTTAATTTTGTCAATTTGATAGGATCTAGAATTGCCGATTACTCAGGTTAGGTTGGTGGATGTGGGAAGACTCACCTAAATGCGGGCTGTACTGTTCAATGCACCGAGTAAAAAGGAGAAAGCATGGGTACCAGTGGCCATCGCTCTGTGCTCCCTGACTGTGGACCCATTGTGCCGCCTCATGCTCCTGTCCCCATGGCTTTTGCCACAAGGGACTGGGCTCTGGAACTGTGGCTTTTGTCGTGTGTCTGGTTGCAGCAGTGAGACAGTAACCCATCCTCACAGCAGGCACTCCGCTCCCTGAGCTGTGCTCCCAGCCCAAGCTCTACGAATTTCCAGGCCTCTTCAAGAATTCAGGCAATTTTGTTCTACCTTCTAGCCACTCAGAGTGTGGCCTGTGGCCAGTAGCAGGATCTTCATCCAAAATCTTGTTGGAAATGCAGTACTTGGACCTGTCCCAGACCTCCAGAGGCTGAGTATGTCTTTGACTTACTTGATCCTTGAGTCTCGAGTGGTAAGGGTGAGTGTTAAAATCTGAGAGGCTTGCATTAGGTTTCTCTGAAGATTCAGAGTGCACCTCTGTAGAGTTTAAACAACAATCACAGCCATTAAACACACACTGTACCACTGAAGAAAATGCCTCTCACTCCCCAGCGACCACGCAGTGCCCACAGAGTCTCGGGGCAGCGGAGCCTTGGAAATGTCTCCCTTTTAATGACCTGGTGGCCTCTAGACTGTGACAAGGGATGCAGATTACTGACATGGGTGTGGATAGCAGGTGCCTCACTATGGAAGAGAAACCCCTGGGCACCATGGACTTGGGCTTACACCTTCGCTGGTTCCAGCACTTTTATCCCTGTTGGTGCCATGGTGGGGCCACCCCATCGGTATAGAAGATGGGCAGCCATAGCCACCACATGGACAGAGCAGCTGGACTTTGTCCTCTTGTGCAGTTTTCCAGCACCATTCAAGGAAAGTATTCTCTCTCTCTCTCTCTCTCTCTCTCTCTCTCTCTCTCTCTCTCTCTCTGTCTGTCCCATTTTCCCTCTCCCAACCCCCCTCTCTCTCTAGGTTCAGGGGCAGAGGTGGTACAGATCTTGGAAGACATATCTGTGATCACAGGCTCTTTCCTACAGGTCACCATCACAGGATGTCTCCGGCAGTTCAGAACATTACCTGTCCAGACTTCCTGTACCAGAATCCACATTTTAACAAGATGCCCAAGCAACTCAGCTTTGACAGCCATCACATTTCAGTCACCTTCAGCTCAGGTACATTGTGCGGTCATCTGGCAGTGCCGGATGTGGCAGTGGCAGCCATTCTGGAACTTTCCGATGGAGCTTTTGAGATGAGGAAGGTATGCAGTCTTTGTGTGTGCTCACTGTTGCGTGCGGTATGTGGTGTATACTTGTTAGTGTGGCTGTATGTGCGACCACATGCGCATGAGTTCACATGCGTGTAGAGGCCCAAGGCAGGTGCTGGATGTCTTTCTTGTATTGCTTTCCTGCTTTCTGTATTTACTGAGGTAAGTTCTTTCATTGCACCTGAGGGTTCACTAATTCAGCTGCATTGCCAATGAGTTCTAGGGATTAGCCTGTTTCTACAATCCCCTCCCACCCCGTGTTGAGATTACAGATATGTGCAGCAATGTCCTGATTTTCGGGACTTTTTATCTTAGGTCCTTGTGCATATAGGACAAGCACTGTATCCACTGAATCATCTCAGATATGGTTGCCTTTAGGGATTCCTGGGGTGTGTGCCACAGCTCAGTGGGGGCGAGAGCCTCCATCTACATGGGGACTCTTCACTTGAGTTTCCCCAACCATGAGCCCTGTGTGTCCTGCCAGAGTCAGCCAGGGATTCATTTTCTGGGGAGCTGCACAACTCAAGCTCCTGTTATTTCATCTAGGAGCATGGGGGCACTTTCCTCTACATTCTCTGAAATTCTGAGAAGCTTCTGGAAATTGTGACAAGGATTCTGACTCAGGTTTGCTCTGTGGCCAGATTTGGGCCTTGCTGTAAGACAAGCAGGGCCTGGTATTAAGAGGATGGGGCTTGTTGGAAAGGTATTTTCAAACCCACAAGCTGCACACTGTATTTAATGGGCTCCTGTGTAAAGTGTTCTCTATGAGGGTCTCTCTCTGCTTAGACAGTTTATAGCAATGTGCTTCTAAAGTTCTTGTCACTCCCTACATGGAGGCTCTGTCTCTGCCCATGGGAAAGTAGGGTCAGTGCAAGGCCTTGCACCGGCTGGTTTGGGCATCAACTTGACACAAGCAAGGGTCATCAGAGAGGAAGGAGCCTCAGTTGAGGAAAAGCCTCCATGAGCTCCAGCTGTAAGGCATTTTCTCAATTAGTGATCAATAGAGGAGGGCCCAGACCATGGTGGGTGGTGGATTCCAGAAGAAAGCAGGCTGAGTAAGCCAGGAGAAGCAAGGCAGTAAGCACCCTCTGTGATCTCTGCATCAGCTTCTGCCTCCAGGATCCTGCCCTGTTTGAGTTCCTGTCCTGACTTCCTTCAGTGATGAACAGCAATGCTGAAGTGTAAGCCAAATAAACCCTTTCCTCCCCAACTTACTTTTGGTCCTGGTGTTTGGTTGCAGTAATAGAAACCCTAACTAAGACAAATTGATACCAGCATAGTGGGGCATTGCTGTGACAGACCTGACCGTGTTTAGGGGAGGACCGTGGAAGGACTTGGAACTTGGGGCTAGAAGAGCCATCGAGTAGTGAGAGCTCCAGTGGGATGCTCTTTAGGGGCTTGGAAGATAAGAATGTTGAGGGCTGTGCAGAGGACGGAGGCCTGGCTTGTGAAGTTTCAGAGGGAACTTTAAAGACCCCAGCAGGGCCATTTGTCATTTTGAATTAAGAGTCTGTGGTCCTAGTTAGCTGGGGCTGAAGACTCAGCTGTGATGAACAAGATCCCAGAACTGCTGAAGTGAAACTGTGCTTTGCTGGGATACTCGATGCTGGTTGCTGGAGCTAAGAAATGAGCCGTGATTGAGAGACCAGCATTGCCAAGGTGAAATCTGGGAAGTGTTTCCTGAGATCACAGAAAAGCTGTGTTCCAGAGGCAGCCAAGGTTGTCCCTCATGCTGGCAGCTGGACTTGGTAAAGTGTGAGTTACCCAGGTGGTACTGGTTTTGAAGGCATGACGGGGTCATGGGGAGCCGCTGAGGACTGGTACTTTGAGAGGCCTGGAGAGGCCATTGGTAAAAGTACAACCTCAGTGACAGATGAAAGCCCAGAACTGAGGGGCCATGCAAAGAGAACGTGTGAGAGGCTATTGGTGAAAGTGCAGCCCGGTTGCAACAGAAGACCCCAGCCTTTTGGAGATGCCAGTACCATGGCATGACTACCAGGAACAGCAGCTGTAGTGGAGTGAAGCCAGCCAGAGCCTAGAAGGCAGCCGTGTGTGCTGCAGAGGGCGGAGCCGGAGAAGTAACCCAAGTCCTTTGGAGGAGCCCAGAAGATGATGAGTGGATCCCAGCCATTGGATTGTCGAAATCTGGTTTTGCTTTGATTTGATTGTGACCATGCCCTGATTTTTCCCTTTTGAAGTAAAGTATTTTGCTGGAGCCCACAGTTGAGAGACTTTGAATTGTAAAAGACTTTGGATTTTAAAAGAGATTGGCTATTTTACAGGGACTGAAATTTTAATGTGTTTGAATTTGTAAAGACTCTAAAGTTATTTATGTTTTTAATGTGAGATTTTAGGGTTGCATAAGAAAGGAAGGGTTGTGACTTAATAGTGATGTGTTTGTGTGTCAAGTTGACAAGGAGTGAGAGGTACTGGCTGGTTTTCTGTCAACTTGACACAAGCTAGAGTCATCAGAGAGGAAGAAGCCTCAGTTGAGGAAAAGTCTCCATGAGACCCAGCTGTAAGGCATTTTCTCAATTAGTGATCAATGGGGAGGGCCCTGCCCATGGTGGGTGGTGGTCCTGGGTTCTAGAAAAAAAGACTGAGCAAGCCAGGAGAAGCAAGGCAGTAAGCAGTACCCTCTGTGGCTTCTGCCTCAGCTCCTGCCTCTAGGTTCCTGCCTTGTTTGATTGAGTTCCTGTCCTGACTTGCTTCAGTGATGAACAGCAATGCTAAAGTGTAAGCCTCTTTCCTCCCCAACTTGCTTTTTGGTCCTGGTGTTCTTATTGCAGCAAAGGAAAACCTAAGTTAAGACAGGTTTTCTTGGTGTGAGGCTTGCCAGGTGACCCCAGGGAACACACCAGGTGGAAGGGACCAGTGCTCTGTTCGCTTTGTTCTCCATGGTACTGTGTTCTGCCCATGCTCATGGGGCCACAGAAGGTTGGGAAAGCAGACACATTGTGGAGCAAAGCCTGCTGGAGGGTAGTGAAGGTGACAGAGATGTATGGCAGGGGGCGAATGGAAGAACAAGATTGTAGCTTGGGGAGGAGAAATGTGACCTCTTCATGGGGTTGGGCATGAGCAGAGCAGACCTGAGTGATTCTGACATCATCTTTGGTGGTCTGATGAACATCTCTGGGACATAGAGGTCAACACTCAGACTGCAAAAAGGGGCGGAATCTTTACACAATGGCAAGCCACCCCATCACTCATGGGATGTTTATACTCGGAATAGCATGGAAACTTCTGGAACAGTGAATGGCATGGTAAGCAGCTCAATGTGGGTGGGCACATTTCAGGGGCATGACCTTACCTTGCCTGGTACCCTGTCTAGCGCTCTATTTTGTTTTCTTCTACATTCCTCTTTGGAGACAACCTCATGAACACAAGAATTGAGGGTGCTTCCCACATCAGCATTGCAGGTTGGGCCTCCTTCGAGGGAGAGGATAATGGTTGAGAACCGGTAGGTTATTCCTAAGGTCTGATGAGGGCAGGAGATTTCACTCCCACTCAGATTCTGAGCAAGCTGTGCAGGTCTTGTTTGCGTGTGCGGAGATGCCCTCAGCCCCCAGCAAAGGTGACCTTTTCCTGGTTTAGGGCCTGCCTCAGCTTCTCTTGCTGTAAAGAGTCTTCAAACCAGTGTAGATGGCCACATTTCCGGGTTCTCTGAAACCCTGCTATGGGCTGAATGTGGCTTTCTTAAATTTGTATGCTTATACATGGTGGGTATCCAGGTTCATCATGTGGGGTATGTGTGTGTGTGTGTGTTGGGGTGGAGTGTGTCCTACTGTAGAGGCCAGAGACCAGTGTCAAATGTCCTCCCCAATTACTCTCTACCTTGGTTTTTGATGCAGAATTTCTCACCGAAACTGGAGCTCACGCATTTGACCAGGCTAGCTGGCAGTGAGTTCCCGTTCCGGGGGTCTGGATGCCTCTGACTCCCTAGTGCCAAGATTATAGACTCACGCTGTCACGCCTGGCTTTTCACAGTGGTGCTGGGGATACAAACCCAGGTCCTCGTGCTCAGGGATCAAACACTTCACCTGCTGAGCCATTGCTTCGGCACTTGTGTGCCGAGACCTTAACCCTGGTGGTTAGGAAGCCTTTGAGAGGTCATAAGGTCATACCGGTGGCACCTCATGAATGGGTTTTGTGTTCCTATGAAAGAGACCTTAGGGAGCTACCCCTCTCCCCACCAGTGGGGACACAGCAACAAGCATTTCCTGGAGTCGGGGAGTGGCTTTTCCTCATGTAAACTCTGCTAGCACCTTGATTTAGGCCTTCTCAGCTTCTCAAACTCTGGGCCACACACTGCTGTTGCTCTCAAGTTCCTCCAGCTTACGTCACTCTGGTATAGAAGGCCAAACAGACCAGGTGCCATCCTTTCCCATGGTTTTTTTTTTTTTTTTTTTGTGTGTGTGTGTCACCTGCTATGGTAGTCTGACATCAAATCAGACACCCTGGCAAGTTCCCTATTATAACGTTTTCCGTCCTATTACACCAGCAAGGTCCTTTTTGCCATTTAACATGACACACTTCAGGTTCCAGGCACTAGGGCATGGGTTCCTTACTGCGGGGAAGGGACCCCTTGATGGAAGAAGGCTGCACCCCAGTAACTGTGGCCTCCGCAGGGATGTCTAGGAACGCCCACTGCACAGGGCCTGAGGCCATGCTACTGTGCCAGAGGGAATGTGAACAGAATGTGACCAGCTTTTTGCTCTCCCAGAGGAATGACGTAGTTGTGGTTTTCCAATGAGAAAAACCACTGGGCTGCTGACCTTGATTCACAATGTTCACACAACTGGAAGATGCAGCTTTTTTTCACGATGCCACTTTCCTTTTAAACGATAGCCTGGGAATCCAGAGCCAGGTATTGTGGACCTGAAGGAACTCCCAGGTGGCCGGCCAGCTTCCCAAAGGCTAAGAACTTCCCACCCTGGGGGACCGTAGCATCCTCGTATGTCTTCGTGGTAAGAGTCACTAAAAAGGCCAAACCCACAGAGCACAATGTGGTCACGGTGCTGTGGAGAGGAAGGGGACATCCAAGGTGAAGGAAACAGAAGTCTGTGGTTGACGGCAGTTTCGGGATGACTGGCAGCATTTCTCCAGAAAAACTAGCGGACATGTTGTGCTGTGGTACACTCTGACAGTGTCAGAGACCAGCTGAGCCGGTTAGAGACCCCTGGCCTCAGGGACGCAGAGATGCTGAGAGTATGAGGGTGGTGTGTGTGTGTGCACATGTGTGTGTGCACATTGGAAAGTAGGACCCAGTTATCTGCTGCTACCTAAAAAGTCACTTTTGAGTACAGAGGCTTAAAGCTACCATTTCATTGTCCTTGTTCTGTGGGTGACCTAGCCCAGCTGGCTGCTCTACTGGCCTTCAGAATCCACTGACAGGTAAATGACAGCAGGCCTCACCGAAGCCTGTTTGTGGGAGTTAGGTGTGAACCACGGCAGTGGTCCTTGTAGCTAGCTTCAGGGCCTCTCTAGCAGAGAGAGGGATTTTTAAAATGAGAACTTCTCAAACTTTTCTACAAAGGCCAAAGACTTCAAGCTTTGCAAAGCATCTCTACCACACATTCCCAACTCCACCCTTGTCATGCATAGGTAGCCCCAGAACAAAGAGGTGTTGGTTATGTTATAAGGAAACTGTATTTACAGAAATAGGTAGTGGGCTAGAGACAGCCCAGGGCCATAATTTACCGCCTTTGTCTTCCAGGCTGGCTCAGGTTAAAAACAGTCACCCTCATGCCCGCCTGGGCCAGGCCCAGATCACATGTTACACTCTGTAGGCTTGACTAGGTTCTGGAGGGTTGTGATGTGGCTCAGTTGGCAGAATGCTTGCCTGACATGCATGAAGCCCAGAGTTCATGCCCCTCACTGTATAGGCCGGCTATGGAGGTACATGCCTGTCATTCTAGCAATTGGGAGGTGGAGGTAGGTGGATTAGAAGTTCAAAGTTGTCCTTGGCTACATAACAAGATCAAGGCCAGCTTGGGCTACACAAGACTCTGTTAATTAATCAAGCAAGCAAGCAAGTTGCAGATTCAACCCAGACAACAGTGTATGGGACATAGAGACAGGAAATTGTTTCTTCTTCTCTTCTAGGTTCTGTCTGTGGCCCTCCAAAATAAATTGATGAAAGATAAGCCAGAGAAAAATGAGTACAAATTTTATGTATTAATATAAAGGGTATATTAATATTTTGATTGTTGTGAGATAACACAGAAGAAGTGAAACTGCGAAGAAACAGTGAGGCTCAGGCCTTCTGCGCCATTTTAACAGAATCAAACATGCTGGGGCACAGAGGAGGCAAAGGGAGGGGGCTGGGCCATAACGGGAAGTGAACTGTAGCAAGCATACAAGGGAAGCTACTGGAAGGTGAGGTTCATGGAGCAAGGCCTGTTTGTGCAGAACGGAGCCTGCGGGTGCCATCCTGGAGATAGTATCACTCCCCCCCCACAAAGGGACATTTATGACTTTCCTTTCCATATGTGGGAGGGCAGAGGGCCACTCTGCATTCACCGTGCTTCAGTTGGCTTCTGCTCAAAACGAGCCTTCGCACAGCTGGCATATTTTGGAGCGGCAGAAGGGCTTCTCTGAAGACGACAGGCTCATGACGATGCTGTGTTTAGAGACCTACATTTTGCCTGGCGGGCGGATTCAAAGGAAATGCTACTACATTCCATTTTCCTGTCTTAGCTGAAGAACAAAATGTACCTTGGAGGTGTATCTCCATAGGCCTGAGGTGTGTCTACTGGTTAGGAGCTTATAGAATACCAGCCCCTTCTAGATTATCACCAACACAGTTGTTTTTTTCCCTTTGGGTGCTGGGAATGCAGTCTTGGGCCTGTGCACACCGTGCAAGTCTCCTTTGCCAAGCCTTGTTCTTGTTCCTGGGTGCTGCTCCAGGCCAACAAGGTCTGGGTGGGAGCACTTGGGGGCGCTGTTCTCTTCCTGTCCCCTCTCACTTGGTTTGAATTTGCACACAAGAGACAGAGACCCCTGACAGTTACCATCAGGGCATATGGCCATTCTGGCTTGACATCTTGGGGTCAGAGGTCCTCTAAGTGTCTACATGTTCCATTTATTCAGCAGCAAGAGATTGATATTAGAGGTCTTCAGCAGTCACCCGCTATCTTGATTTTGGGGGGCAGGGTCTCTCACTGAAGTAGGACCTAACAGATTAGGCCCGGTTGGCTGGCCAGCAAGAACCAGGTGTCCTGCTGTCTCCGCCTACCTGGTGGTGGCATCGCAAGCTTGTGCCACCTCCCTTGGCCTTTCATGTGGATGCAGCTCAGGTCCTTAGGCTCAGCCATTGCCCCAGCCCCTGCCCCCAGGTGTGTTCTACTATAGTGTGTTTCTGTTTGGTGGCCAGAACTACTGCTCTGATTTAAGTGGTGTCTCCAGGGGCCAGCTTTGGGGCCGAGGGGCTTCGGACAAGTCTAGACCCTTCCTTCGGGGATGGGACCTTAGTGGCCCCATCTTGTGTCCCTATACTTTCATGTCAGCTATCTTTGGGGAGCCCTTAGCCTATCTCTGAGCGCAGTGGACTCAGCCCAACTGTTCCTTGCTGGTCCAGCCTCACACAACTCTCTCTATCCCCAGAGGGTCCAGAACCTCCATCAGTAAACATCATGGCCCATGGTTATGTACTAAAGATTCTGACTTCTGTTTGGCTGGATCCAGAATCTGATGTCACAGACAGTAACCAATCAGGATCTTCTTTTAAAGGAAACTAACTGAAATAAGAATCCTGCTGCTTCTTTAAATTTCCACTTTTTGTCAGTCTATGAAGTCAGACCACTCTCAGACATCCAGTGCTGCTCTATCTAGAATTTAGAATCAGAGTGAAGCCAGGAAACCACCTCAAGTGAACAGCATCCATTAGCTGCAGCCACTTCCGGTGCAGGGGTCTCTGCCTCTCTCTGTTGCTCTGGCTCTCCTTTTGTCTCTCCCCCTCCCTCTCTTCCCTTCCCTCCTTCTGCCTTTCGTCCTCCTTTCTCCCCCCCATCCCACCTCCCCCTCCCTCTCTTCTCTTCCCTCCAAGCCAGAAGTGACCTCACCACCAGAGGCCTGTTCTTGGAGAGGTCGATTTTTACCTGAAAGTCTGTTCCTGGCTGTCCTGTGTTCTTCCACACAGCAGGTTCAGTTGCCTCTTTTGGATGAACCAGAATGAACTTGAAAGGATGGGGGGGGGCAGGGAAGGGGAGGGAAAGAGAAACTAAGTCAGAAAAGGGGGATGAAAGAAAAGGGAGGGAGGAAGGAAAGAAGGGGAAAGAAGAGATGGTAGGAGGGAAGAAGGGGAAAAGGAAGAAGAGGGAGAAAGAAGGAGATGGAGGGAGGAATGAAGGGGAGGGGGAGGAAGGAGGGAGGCAGGAGAGTCAGGCATATGCTAATGTCTATTGAGACGCCACATGGATGTCAGGAGTACGTTTGAGGGCCCCTCCTGTCTGAGCTGGCCCGGGGACCTTTACCTCGACAGAACAAGTGTAATGAGACAGGATTCGTGTTGGTCTTAACCTGAACAATTCATCTCTCACCTGGTGAGAGATTCTGTACCTGGTCAAAAGGTTTCTGGAATGTTCCCAGCTTGTTTGTTTCATCCCTACATAGAGGGTGTGTGTGTGGGGGGGAGGTGAGCACTTGAAGGCTCTGTGAGTGGAGGGTAGGAAGGAACCTTTGGGTTTAGTGAGCACACCTCTTTCTGTTTTGTTTTGTTTTGTTTTGCTTCATATGTGATGAAATTTGACCCCACCTGTCTCCTCTCCCTGCCTGGGCTGAGGCTAGGGGAAGGGTTCTCCAGGATGGGAGGGGCTCTGCCCCTGGCTCTCAGGGTAGGTTATACATTTTTAGGATACAGGATGCAAAATTTTAGTGGGAGGAAGAGTAACAGTCCTGATAAAGCAGCTGCCCCTCACATCTGGCCTTGATCCCTAAGGATTCTAGCTGTCTGCACTTCCCCATGTTGGTCCATCAGGCTCGACCCAGATTGTGGCCCAGTTTTAGGCTCACCTGTGCTAGAACAGGGTTTTGGTGTGTGTGTGGGTGGGTTATTGAGCCAGAGTGGCTGTGGGACTGGCTTGGGCTGCCTGCAACAGTTGTGGTTTTTCTAATTCAAGGCTTGAGAACAATGAGTACTCTAGAAAATTGGTGTGACCGATGCCTTTCAAAATTAAATGGAGTTTGGAGCATAACTTAGTGGTAGAGTGCTTACATAGCATGCAGGAGGCCATAGAGTCAATTCCAGCATTGCAAAAAGCAAGTAAATACATTTTTAAATGGAGCAACATTTTAAAAGTAGAACATATAAGTTATGTTCTTTTTCCTTATACAGTTTCTAGCTCTAGATCTTTGTATTTGTCCTGTTGTATCAAAATATGGCCAAATTTTTAAAAAATTATTTTAGTGTATAAGTTTTGCACACAAGTGTACAGCATGTGCAGTGTATGAGTGTTTTGTACTCGTGTGTGTGCATCATGTGCAGTGTATGAGTGTTTTGCACACATGTGTCTGTGCATCATGTGCAGTGTATGAATGTTTCTCACACATGTGTGTCTGTACATCATGTGCATTGTATGAGTGTTTGGCACACATTTGTATCTGTGCATCATGTGCATGGTTGGTGCCCACAAGGGCCAGAAGAGGAGTCAGATTCCTGGAACTGGAGTTACAGATGTTGTGAAGCTTTCTGTGGGTGCTAAGAAACCCAGGTCCTCTGCAAGAGCAGCCAGTGCTCTTAGCCACTGAGCCATCTTTCCTGCCCTCCAAATACAGTTCTGAGGGACCTGTCTGTCCCACGAGGCCTGTTGTGTCTGCTTGCTTTCCTTCCATTCTCTCTGCTTCTGTCTGGTTTCTCTTTCTCACTCCTGGGATGAGCAAACTGTGACTTCTTGCTCCTGAACACTAAGGTCTCAGCCTCATTCCCCAGTTCTCTCTTGAACTTCTTCCAGCTCTATATGGTGACTATGGGGATAGGGACCCCACCTTTTTCAGCATTCTGTCCTGCATTCCCAGAAGTGTCAACTCCAACCACTCCTGATCCTGGAGAGACTTCAAGGGTCTCAACCTGTCATCTCCTAAGTTGGCCACACCCAGCTCGGCTCCTGCATCCATGTTTTGCTTCTTCTTCTGAGTGCAGAATAGGAGAATGTACAGCCCCACCCCTTCTTAGCCCCAAGCCTTCACATCCCTCTTCTTTCTGGCTTTGTTGCCGCATCATCCATTTAACCATCCAGCCATCCCTCCTCAGGGTGGCGTCACTAGCCTATGACTGGCTGTTAAGGTCAGATGTCACCTCTGAGAAGATACTTCCCGCCCCAGCATGATCTCCTGCTGCTCGTGGCATGTGGCCATCTGCGCAGACTCCTGCTTGGCCTCCATCACCTGGTGTGTTAGATGATGTTCTTTTCCTCCTCCTCAACTCACTGGTAGGACCTCCCTCAAGAGCAGTGGTCTTCAGCCTTCCTAATGCTGCGAACCTTTAATATAGCTCTTCATGCTGTGATGACCCCCAAACATAAAATTATTTAGTTGCTACTTTATAGCTGCAATTTTGCTACTGTTATGAATCATAATGTAAATATCTGATATGCAGATAGTCTTGGGCAACCTCTGTGAAAGGGTCATTTGACCCCCAAAGAGGTTGTGACCCACAGTTTGAGAAGTGCTGCTCTAGAGAGCTTCCCTACATGCCCTGTAAATCTGTCCCACCCTCTGGTCAGTTGTGCTAGTAACTGTGATGTGTGCTGGCTCTTTCATCCCCTGCATGTCTCCCAGTGCAGAGTTTCGAGTTAAACACTATCATGTACTGGATTGTCGGCGAGTCAGGATGCTAAGGATACATCAGTGACAAAGTTTGCATTGCTTGAGATCGTAGGTGCTTTTTGAGGTCACACTGTATATCCACAGTGTTGCCAAGGAGATTTTGTTCACTGTGACAGTCCCTATGTCACAGTGTTGACGGAACAGCTGCTGCTGCACATGGCACCCTCAGCAGGCAGTGGGATGGAGGACCGGCGAGGACCTCATTCGCCTGGAAGCAGCGTGTATCACGGTACTCCCAGCCCGTTAGCCAGATGGCTCCACCAATCAGAACAGAGTCAGAAGTGCAGTTCATTAGTGCTCACAGGTAGAGGAAAAAACGTTTGGTGAAAATGAGTCCCAAATGCTGTAGTTTTGGTTCAGATGTCTCGCCCATGAGTGTAAGTTCCGTCTCAGCAGTTATACTGGCGGGAGCTGCTGGGATCCTTATGAAGTAGGGCCCAGTAGAAGGTCTCCTTTGGTAACTGGTGGAGTACCCTTGAAGGGGATTGCAGGGCCGTCTCCTCCTCTTTTTAGTTCTCCTTCTCTTCTTTTTCTGTACCCTCTTCTTTCTTCTGTCTTCCCTTCGTGTTCCCCTCCTCCTTGCTCGCTGCCGTGAGGTGAGCACTGTGGCACCTCTGCCCTGTGTGCTGGGGCTCCTGCCGCACCCCTGGAACTGCAGCTTCTTGAGTCCTTTGCTCGGTTTTTGAGATGATCTTGCCAACATAGATAACATACAAATTATTCATTTACAGCAAACAACTCTGTAGTTTCTGGTATGTTCATGGGTCTGCGCAACCATTGCTACCCTCTGAACATTGTTTTATGATTAACTTTAATCTGCAAAATCGGAAAGTGGCCTAATGAAATTACATCCATCTTTCAACAAAGAACTAAGATCTTAAATGCTCTATTTAAAATATATGGGGAGATTTTTTTTCACATAGCCATTTCCAGGATGAAAACATAACTTTGGGGGCAAACGAGCAAAATTTTCTCTTGAAAACAGTCTATAAAATAATGTAACTTATTTTAAAACAGATAACACAAACTAATTTATGCCTTGATGTTGTGCTCAAATAGATATGGATTGACAAAAATATTTACCTTTGACTTCTTTTCATCAGAATGATTTCTTTATATAATAGTTGGTCTTGGTCTGGTCAATAGTTTCTTTTCTTTTATTAGAAACTTTTTTTTAATTATTATTTTTAAAAAATAAAACAGTCTTTTTTGATTATACATACCAATCCAAGTTATCACTCCCTCCTCTCTTCCCATCCCCTCCACATACGCCCCTTACCCTCATCCACTCTACAGAGAGGGTAAGGCACATTGCTTTGGGGAAGGTCCAAGGCCCTCCCTGCTATATCTAGGCTGAGCAAGGTATCCATTCAAAGATGATGGGTTCCCAAAAAGCCAGTACAAGCAGTAGAGATACCCTCTGAACATTTTTGTCCCCGCAAAAGAAACGGCTCCATTCTCTTAGCATTCTCTCTCCAGCCCAGTCCAAGTCCTGCATGCTCACTGGTGTAGTTCTGGCCCCAGGCTTAGTCTGAGAAGTTCATAACAGGTAGGTTGTGTGTGTGTGTGTGTGTGTGTGTGTGTGTGTGTGCAGCCTCTCTCAGGAAGTGCAGTGCTTTCGGGTTCCCTTGTGTGTGGTGCACATCAGCATTTCTATTCATTTCTAAGTAGTGTCCTGTGGGATGTGTCACATGTGAATGAACCACTGCCAGTTGGCGTAAACTTTGATTGTGTTTACTTTTGAGCCATTGTAAGTAATTAAATAACTGTGGCAATTACCAATAATTCTGCGAGGGACGTTTGCTAATAGGGATCACTGTGGGTACATGCTTTTCTTTTTCCCAAACATGTCTACTAAGGGGATTCTTGGTTGGAAGGGAACTTTAATATATCAGAGAACTGCCATGTCATTTCCCAAGTTGGCCACACGTTTTTGTTGTTGTTTTAATGTTCGTGGAAGGTCCCAGCAGCTCTGCATCCCTGCCAGCACTGTTAATGCCTTTCTGTTTGGAATATAAGGGTCCTAGTGGGTGGGTGAGGGCCCTTGCTATGGTTCTCATTTGCATCGTCCTGATGAGTGAGGTTGAGCTACTGTTCATTTGCTTATTGGTTTTTAGAATACCTTATTTTGGTCCAGGCCTGGTGGTGCACACCATTAATCACAACACTTGGGAGGCAGAGGTAGATGGATCTCTGTGAGTTCAAGACCAGCATGGTCTACATAGCAAGTTCCAGGCCAACCAGGCCAGTCTTAATATTTCTAAGAATCATATTTGGGGAAATGTACACAGAAAGGAATGATGCTTTCTCACCTTTTAAGCAGTGTCTAGATTTTTCATGGAGAGGAGGTAAAATATCTGTCAGGTCAAAATCCCTAAACAAAACTAGTTTTACAAGAAGTTTAAAATATACCTAAAGAAAACCTTTAGGTAGGATGTAAATTGATTTCTGAATAAAGAGAAAGATACTCCATGATTGGAGAAGCATATTAAATATTAGATACATAGAGGCAATATTAAATATAACTTTTAGAGAAACATGCAAATACCTTATAACCAAATTTTACTTTATGCATCATTTGTATGTTTAGCATGTTGACTTTTTAAAATACATCTTTTTATTTTTTTAATATTTATTATGTATATAATGTTCTGTGTGCATGTATCCCTGAAGGCCAGAAGAGGGCACCAGATCTCATTACAGATGGTTGTGAGCCACCATGTGGGTGCTGGGAATTGAACTCAGGACCTCTAGAAGAACAGCTAGTGCTCTTAACCTCTGAGCCATCTCTCCAGTGCTAGCATATTGACTATTAACCAATCTTACATTATCAGTATAATTCTAATAAGTTTTATTTGAATTGGGATGTTATCTTAAATTTCGTGAAGAAAAAGGAATATATAATAATTGACAAGAAAACTTTAATCTTTATGACTTGGTTGTCTGCGCTATCTAATATAAAGCCACTGTAACTAGATTGAATAAGTCAGGAAGTCACGAAGCAGATCAGGCAGCTAGGGACGAGTCCCAGTCCATAGAAAATGTTGATGGGTGTTAAAAGTAGCAGCTATAGATGTTTTACTGGCATAGCAAACCCATTATTTTGTACAATTTATGTATACTAGCTGTCCTTGTTAGGGTTGCTATTGTTGTGATGAACACTATGACCAAAAGCAAGTTGTGGAGGAAAGGGTTAACTTGGCTTACACTTCAACATCACTGTTCATCATCAAAGGAAGTCAGAGCAGGAAATCAAGCAGGGCAGGAACTTGGAGGCAGGAGCTGATGCAGAGACCATGGAGGGATGTTGCTTACTGGCATGCTCCCTATGGTTTGCTTTGTCTGCTTTCTTATAGAAGCAAGATCACCAGCCCAGGGATGGCACTACCTACACCATCCCACATGGCTTAAGGAAATGCCCTACAGGCTTGTCTAAAGGTGGATCTCATGCAGGCATCTTTGTAATGGAGTGTTGTATGCGGCGCGGGCTGCATCCTGCCGCCCGGCTAGCTTAACCCCTGAAATAACCACACAGAAATTAATTAATTTACTGCCTGGCCCATTATCTCTAGTCTCTTATTGGCTAACTCTCACATCTTGATTTAACCCAATTCTACCAATCTGTGTAGCACCACGAGGTCGTGACTTACTGGGATAGATTCAGCATGTCTGATCTGGCAGCTCCATAGCAGCTCTCTCTCCGCCTGCCTTCTTTCTCCCAGCATTCAGTTCTCTTTTCCCTGCCTATGTAAGTTTTGCCCTATCAAAAGGCCAAGGCAGTTTCTTTATTCACCAATGGAAGCAACACCAATACAGAAGAACCTCCTATACCAATGGAGGCTTCCTCCTCTTTGATGACCCTAACCTGTGTCAAATTGACTTAAAGCTAGCCAGCACACTAATAGAAAAGTTGACCAATAAAATTTTCATCTGGACAGTTTTCCTGTGTGCTTTTGAGATTACAGAATGGTGTTGTGAGTTACTGATAAACAGTAACATCGTCGCTATAGTGACACTGGGGATCCCACACCCCATGTGTGCTTGGTCTGGTGATGAACAGTTAGCATCTACTTATATAATGAAGCTCCCATTACAGCTTGATTTTAGTTTTAAATGATTATACATCCAAAGAAACATCTTAATTGGGCAAAACTGTCCACTGAAGGAGAGAAGGCTGATAAGGGTCTGAGAAAAAGGTTCTGATTTTTTGTGTATTGTGGCAACATGTTTGCTCAAGTAGTCACAGATGAGGGACATGAGGGAGTTTATTAAGGTGAGCATGCGCACAGACTTACTTGGCCACCCGTCCTTTCAGGAACTTCTCTCTTCAGCAATTGATGAGGATATTGCTAATGGTGTTGGTGACTGTGATCCAGTCACAGTGAGAGTGTGTCATACAATAGGTAGAATCACATGTCTACATGCAAAAATGCCCAGGTGAAAAAGCTGGTCTCAGAACAGGACTTGGGGAGGCTAGCACTTCCTGGGGCAGGAGGGAAACCTCAGTAGTGTGCTCCATGTGTGACTTACGCAGAGCATAGGGAGGCCGCCTGGCAGGAGCCGGTGTGACTACCTCTGGGTGGGCATGGACTGTGGGAGGGTGAATCAGGCACTGTGTATTTCTTTGTGTGTGTTTGCTCCTTGACCTGTCCCACTGTGAGCACACACTACCCTTAGCATTTAATAAGACCCAGTAACCACATGTCTCCAAGGCCCCAGAGCAAACACTAGCCTGAATTTGTCCAGAAGTGGCAGGGCAAGTGGTTCTGCGCTTCTCAGCTCTGGCTGGCACTGGGAGAGATCTTGAGGGATGGAGCAGGGGGATGGAGGAAATTAAAATTCAGGCTCTTAGTATGAGCTCGCCTGAGCATGTCTGGTCCAGATGTCTTAATTTGTGTTAAATTTTCACTTTGATGAATTTGGGGTCTTGTACAAAAGTTGAAAGCAAAAATAATTGAAATGTCTGTTTCACTTTTATCTGGTGAAATTGAGAGAGAACACAATGTTGATAGCTAAAACACAGACTCTTCCAGCTCCTCACCTCTGTGATTTGGACAAGACTGAGGCTTGTCTCACAAGGGTTCATTGTCTGAAGCTAGAACCCCAGGGTGGTGTAGAGATGCTGGAGTCTTTAAGAGATGGAGCCTAGTAGGAAGCTGATGGGTCTCTGCAGGCTCTACCCTTGGAGGGACCAAAGTAAACTTTCAGACTTCACTAATTCTGTTTATCCGTGGTTGTGAAAGAACATGACTGAGCCAGGCAGGGCAGCACATGCCTGTAATGTTAGCAGTCAGGAGGCTGAGGCAAAAGCATGCATTTGAGGCTAGCCTGGGTTACAAAGAAAGATAAAACTGAAACCAAACAGCATTGTGCATGTGTGCTTCAGGGTGTGTGTGTGTGTGTGTGTGTGTGTGTGTGTGTGTGTGTGTGTGTGTGTGTGTGTGTGTGTGTGAGTCTGTTTGGGTTTCTCTCTCCTCATTGAACAGTCTCTCTCTCCTGAATGCATACCCTCCAAGAAGCTCCCGCCACCTATCACCATGCAGTGTGGACAGAAAGAATGTCACTTCAGGCCGTACAATGCAGTTTGACCTTTCAGCCTCCCAAGCTATAAACTGAACAACCCTCGCTTTACAAAGCTCCCAACACCAGATATTTTGCTATCTCCTCAGAAGCACTAACACACCCAGCATGCTCTTGATCTGCCTTGGGATCCAACCCAAGATGGCACTGCATGGAACTCTTTAACCTCAACTGTAGTGCCCCATCTTCCCTTGTCTTCCATGGCCCTGGTGCTCCAAGAAGCATAGGTGAATTATTTTGTATACTGTCTCTTGATGTGACACTGTGATATGATTTCTATGTGATCCGGAGTCTTTGCCAGGGGTCCCTGTCAGGCACAGGCTGACACGTGTTATTTTGTATCCTTCATCACGGTATTAATACATAAGAAATATTAAAGTTAGCACGAGAACTGGTAAAATTGTTTTCCCCTTTGTAATCAATGAATACCTCAGGGGAGTTGCTCTGAGACTAGACATGTGTGCTTTTCTTCTCTGAGCAGCTGCTGGGTCTGGCCCGAAGCTCCATGGCCTAGTGAGTGTGTGTTTTGCGAATTCCTTATACTGCAGAACTCCTTGGTGAGGGTGACCTCACCTGCCCCATTATTTAATTGTTTATTCTATTTTTGAATTGCTATTTACATATTAGCATTATGCTGGAGAGTTTCATGTCGGCTTGACCCAAACTGTGCTCAACCTCAGAAACGCGCTCCTAAGATTGGGCTGCCGGGAAGCCTGGAGAGCATTTTCTTAATTAGTGATTGACGTGGGAGAGCCCAGCCTATTGTGGGTGGTACCATTCCTGGGCTGGTGATCCTGGGTTCTACAGGAAATGAGACTGAGCAAGCCATGGGGACCAAGTCAGGAAGTGGCACTCGTCTATGGCCTTTGCATCAACTCCTGCATCCAGGTTACTGTCCTGCTTGAGTTCCTGTCTGACATCCTCAGTGATGGGCTGTTACCTGGATACATAAGCCAAATAAACCCTTTCCTTCCCATGTTACTTTTGGTCATGGTGTTTCATTAGAACAGCAGCAGCTAAGGCAAACATGGCCTCTCATCTGTTTTATTCCATGTGGCAGCATCTCGTTGCCAGTTTAGATAAGGAATCCATGGATTATCTTCAATTGTGTGCTGGGGTGTGTATGTGGGAAGGAGAGAGATTATATAAATGGCATACATTTCCCCCCTTTTTAAATTAAAAAAAAAGTTTAAATTTATTCTTCCCTCAGATATAACTTCCCAACTGCAGTTTCCCCTCTCAGTCCCTCACCCCCACCTCCCGTCTCCCTCAGATCCACTCCTCCTCTGTTTCCGTTCTGCAAAGGGCAAGCCTCCTATCCACCGAACATGGCATATCAAGTTGCAGTAAGACTAGGCTGTCCTATTAAGTCCTGCCTTATTAAGGCTGGACTTTAGGCTGGACGAGGCAACTCAGTAGGGAAAGGGTCCCAAAAGCAGGCAACAGAATCAGAGACAGTCCCCACTCCCACTGTTAGGCGTCCCACAAGAAGACAGAGCTACACAACCATAACATACATACACAGAGCCTCGATCAGACCCATGCAGGTTCCCTGGCTGTCGGTTCAGTCTCTATAAGCCCCTATGTGCCCAGTCAGCGGATTCTGTTGGTTTCTTGTGGTGTCCTTGGTCCCTCTGGCTCCTACAACCCTTCTCCCCCCACTGTTGCAGGATTCCCCAAGCTCTGCCTAATGATGATTGGCTGGGGTCTCTACATCTACTTTCATCAGTTGCTGAAGAAGCCTCTTTGCTGATGATTGTGCTAGGCTTGGGTCTACAGAATAGCAAAGAATCATTAGGAATAATTTCAGTGATTTTTTTTTTACCTATCCTGGTTGGTTCTGTTCTAGGTCTTTGGGCTGAGCAGCCTCTGGTCCCTGGCCCTGCAGGCAGTGTCAGGGTGGACTCCCTCTCATGGCATGGGTCATAAGCTGGACCAGTCATTGGTTGGCCATTCACACAAGTTCTGTACCACATTTACCCCAAACACATCTTGCAGGAAGGAAAAATTATAGGTCGAAGGTTTTGTGGATAGGTTGGTTTTCCAATCCCTCCACTGGAAGCCTGCCTGGTTGCAGAAGATGGCTGGTTCAGGCTCCATATCCCTCATTACTAGGAATCTTAACTAGGGTCACCCTCATAGATTCCTGGCTCCCCACCTGATCCCTCCTGTTCTCATCCCTACCTGCCCCAGTTCAATCTTGATATCTATTCTATTTCCCCTTTCCAGGGAAGTCCATTTGTCTCCTCTTGAGCCCTCCTTGTTACTTAGCCTCTCTGGATCTGGTGATTGTAGCATGATTTTCCTTTACTTTACAGCTAATATCCACCTATAAGTGAGTACATACCATGTTTGTCTTTCTGGGTCTGGGTTACTTCACTCGGGACAATTTGTTTTTCTAGTTCCATCCATCTGCCTGCAAATTTCATGATTTTTTTTTAACAGCCGTGTAATAGTCCACTGTGTAAATGTTCCACATTTTGTTTACATGTTCTTTGGTTGAAGGACATCTAGGTTGTTTCAAGTTTCTGGCTATTATGAATAAAACTGCTATGAACATAGTTGAGCAAGTGTTCTTGTTACAGGATGGCACATCCTTTGGGTATATGGCCAGGAATGAGATAGCTGGGTCTTGAGGTAGATCGATTCCCAATTTTCTGAGATACTGCCACAGTGATTTCCAAAGTGGCTGTACAAGTTTACATTCCCACCAGCAATGGAGAAGTGTTCCCCTATGTTGGGATCATTTGGAGTCCTGGCCTCCAGCTGCTCTTCCCTGCTAGAGATCTTTCCTTCTGATTTGGGTTACTGAAAGCTGTGCTTCACGAGCATGTGTTGCCTTGCCTTGAGGATCAGAGGATAAGGTTTTCACCTGTTGGCCCAATTGACTGTTGGGTATATAAGCCTCTATGGTGCTATTGAAGAAAGGGCTTCTTACCAGTGATTAGAGACCTCTGTCTCTGTCTGTCTGTGTGTTTCAACCTCCAGCCCCTTACCCAAAGCTCGCAAATTGTATGGTAGCACATAGAGCGCAGACAGGCGTTGTGCACTGCACCCCTTGCTTTACATATTAGATATCATAACCTGTCACTTGTGTTATTGATTTTGACTATTCTGATAGGTGTAAGATGGAATCTCAGAGTTGTTTTGCTTTGCATTTCCCCAATGGCTAAGAAAGTTAAACATTTCTTTGCTTCTTAGCCATTTGATATTATTCTGCTGAGAATTCTTTCTTTAGATCTGTACCCCATTTTTTAAAATTGGATTATTTTGGATTGTTGATGTCTAGTTTTTTGAGTTTGTTTATATTTTGCATATTAGCCCTCTCATATGTGGATTGGTGAAAATCTTTTCCCTTTCTATAAGCTGCTGTTTTGTCTATCGATAGTGTCCTTTGCCTTACAGTAGCTTTTCTGTTTCATGAGGATTCATTTATTACTTGTCCATCTTAGTATCTGAGATATTGGTATTCCATTTAGGAAGTTGTCTCCTCTGCTAATGCATTGAAGGCTATTCCCTATTTTCTCTTCTATCAGGTTTATTATATCTGATTTTATGTTCAGGTCTTTGATCTACTTGGACTTGAGTTTTGTGCAGGGTGATAGAGATATGGATGTTTGCATTTTCTTACATGCTGACTCCAGTTAGACCAGCACCATTTGTTGAAGATGCCTTCTGTTTTCATTATATAATTCTAGCTTCTTTATCAAAAATCAGGTGTCTGTAGGTGTGTGGATTAACATCTGGATCTTTGATTTGATTCTTTTGATCCACCTATTTGTTTTTATGCCTATACCAAGCTGTTTTTATTACTATAGCTCTATAGTAGAGCTTGAAGTCAGGGATGTTGATGTCTCCAGAAGTTCCTTTATTGTGCAGGACTGCTTTAGCTATCTTGGGTTTTTTATTTTTCCATATGAAGATGAGTATTGTTCTCTCAAGGTCTATACAGGATTGTGTTTGAATTTTGATGGGTATTGCATTGAATCTGTAGATTGCTTTTGGTAAGATAGTCATTTTTACTACCAACCTATGAGCATAGGAGATCTTCCCATCTTCTGGTATCGTCTCAAATTTCTTTCTTCAAAGACTTGAAGTTCTTGGCATACAGGTCTTTCACTTGCTTGGCTAGAGTTTTCCCCAAGATATTTTATATTATTTTTTCTGTTGTGAAGGGTATTGTTTCCCTAATTTTTTCTCCACTCATTTATCGTTGGTATATAGGAAGGCTTCTGATTTTTAAAAATCTTGTATTCAGCCCCTTCACTAAAGGAGTTTATCAGCTGTAGGAGTTCTCTGGTAGAGTTTTTGTGGTCACTTATGTTTGCTATCACATCATCTTTAAATAGTGATACTTTGACTTCTTCCTTTCCAGTTTGTTTGATCTCCTTTAGTTGTTTTATTGCTCTAGCTAAACTTCAAGTTCTATTTTGAATAGATATGGAAATTATTGGCAGCCTTGTTCTGTTCTTGATTTTAGTGGAAGTGCTTTGAGTTTCTCTCCATTTAATTTGATGTTGGCAACCAGCTTGCTGTGATTTGCCTTTATTATGTTTAGGTATGTCCCTTGTATCCCTAATCTCTCCAAGACTTTTATCATAAAAATCTTAATGAGAGAACTTGGTGTTGGATTTTTCAAAGTTTTCTTTTTGCCATCTAATGCGATGATCATGTGGTCTTTTTTCTTTCAGCTTGTTTAGACTGTGGATTACGTGGACAGATTTTTGCATGTTGAATCATGCCTGTATCTTTTGGAGGAAGCCTACTTGATTATAGTGGATGATTTTATGTGTTCTCAGCTTGAGAGTATTTTATTGAGTATTTTTACATCAATAAATAAAATACATCAATAAAATAAAAATAAAACCTGTGTCTTTTTATTGGGGGCATTGAGTCCATATATTGAGCGATGTTAATGACCAATGATTGCTAATTCCTGTTATTTTGTTATTGTTGATGGTAGTGCATGTGTGTGTGTGTGTGTTCTTTTGGTTTTGTTGGTGTGAGATTATTTCCCGTGTTTTCACAGGTGTAGTTAGCCTCCTTGGGATGGAGTTTTCCTTTTAGTACCTTGTATAGGGTTGGATTTATGAATAGATATTGTTTACATATGACTTTTTCATGGAATATCTTGTTTTTTCCATCTATGGTGAATGAAAGTTTTGCTGGGTATAGTAGTCTTGGCTGATGTCTGTGGTCTCTTCAAGTCTGCAGGACATCTGTCCAGGCTTTTCTGGCTTTTAGAGTCTCCGTTGAGAAGTCGAGAGTAATTCTAATAGGTCTACCTTTAAATGTTACTTGCTCTTTTTCCCTTGCAGCTTTTAATATTCTTCCTTTGTTCTGTATGTTTAGTATTTTGATCATTATGTCACAAGAGGACTTTCTTTTCTGGTGTAATCTGTTTGGTGTCCTGTCAGCTTCTTGTACCTTTATCGTTCCAGTGGTTATACTGCCTCCGTCATGACTCTTCGTTCTAAAGTTTATAGCCTCCCCAAACAGTACCACCAACTATGGGCTAAGTGTTCAAATATGTGAGCCTATAGGGGACATTTCTCCTTCAAACCACCACGATATCCATTCAAGGTCACAGAAAGAGAAGCATGGCCGAGCTCGGTACTGAAGGCTGTAAGCAAGCCTTGGAAGCGACTGTGGGATTGGAAGGCGCTCTCTGAGAAAAAGGAGGGGAACATTGGGAAATGGCACACAGGCTTTGCCTGCTGGCCCCCAGCAGCTGTGGGACCTAACCTGGGTCCTGTTGCTGGCAGCTGAGGGATGCTCTGTGTCTTGATGTCTCCATTCATGAGGTGGTAAGGGGTAGGACACACTCCATGGGCTGTGGGGTGACAAGGGGTAGGACAGATGCCACAGACTGTGGGAAGATGGGTGAGGCCCTCATAGGAATCCTGGCTCTAGGCAAGTTCTCCCAAGGAGCTGCTCACAGGTGGCTCTCCCAACTCGGTTCACCTGAGGAGCTGCTCACAGGGTTCTCTCCTGACTCAGTTTCCCCTGAGGAGCTGCTCACAGGTTGCTCTCCAGACTCCGTTTCTCCTGAGGAGCTGCTCACAGGGTACTCTCCTGACTCAGGCTACCATAGCTACCTCCTCCTCTCTCCCCTCTCACGGTTGTGAGGTCCTCCCAGGGCAGGCTTCCTTGCCTGCCTTCTCTTTGCATGCATGTGTGTGGGTGAAAATGCCTCTCATTTCTGAAGCCAATGCTGGGGCTAGCGGAGGGCTGGGAGGGGTGGCAGTGGTGTCTTCTCACAGACCCTCCCAAATCCAGTGGACAGGCACCTGCCCGTCATACTTGTCTTTAACCCTTGGTTGTCCGTGCACAGTGAATCACAGGTGTCCCCTTGATTCCATACCAGAATCCCTTTGGGTACTCCAATGATGTAGATAAGCACAGTGACATATGCGTTGACCTTTTGTGGCTGCTGGTTTTTCCCTACATCACTGTCACCACAGGGCATGCACACTGTAACACATCCGGAATTTTCACTTTTCACAGGTGAGTGAGATTCCATTGTTCTGTGCACCATATCTTATATACGCGTCTCCTTGGATGTAGAAATGACTTTAACGATAACAAGATGGTCTCCATTTTTAGGGTCTGGCTGTTTTCTCCACTCAGAGAAGATGCTAGTGGCTGATGGTCCCCGAGTGGACACCGGGTTCTAGAAAGTGACTACCCCATGGACATTGCGTTCTAAACATCTCAAGTAAGTTTTATCTCCTAGACGTTGTACTTGTGTTCTTGTGGTTAGTGTGGCCTCCGAGTGACCTGTCACTGCTTATCATACAATGTGTTGGCTCTTCCATGAGGTGCAGGGGTGGGTGGGAGAGGTAGGCGGCTTTCCATCTCTGCTATATTTCCCTCAGGCTGGAGGCCGGCACCCACCCTGAGTGCCCATGCACTCAAATTCAGAGGCCTCTGGCAGCCTAGGGGTGGCTATTGCTTTTGCAGGTTAGTGTAGAGGAGTATGGCTTACTGTGGCGGCTTTGGTGACAGCCACTGTGTCCAGGCCCTGGACAGAAGGGAACCACCGCCTTGTAAACAGCTTGTTCCTGAGAGCAGTACCAGAGTCCTTTAATGCCTGCCATGTGTCCTGCCTAGTCGGCAGGGCCGAAG
This sequence comes from Ondatra zibethicus, assembly GCA_004026605.1. Classification (NCBI taxonomy): domain Eukaryota; kingdom Metazoa; phylum Chordata; class Mammalia; order Rodentia; family Cricetidae; genus Ondatra; species Ondatra zibethicus. The sequence goes on along the minus strand of PVIU01004873.1, from coordinate 50,836 downwards.
TGAATTCTGTCCTTTGCGGGTGAGCATGAGCGTGTGTCATGACAGTCCTGAGGTTTGGATTTTGCACATTGTGTGTATGTGACGGGGCAGTTTGACAAGAACACTCATAGCTACAGCATGGCCTGTTGTCTGGCTATGTGCAGCATGACCTTGGTGCTTTTCTCACTAAGACATGCTCACTTTGCTGAGGAAGCCTGTGGTACCAAATTGCTTTAAAAAAAAAAAGTCAGTAAATAGCGTGTCTGGGCAGCTTCTTCAGCTGTGCAGAGGGCGGGCAGTCAGGTCATAATTGAATTCAGTAGTAATATGAGAGGCAGAAAGAGCTTGGGAAGTGTCTCTAACTCATGCCAACTTGGACAATTGATGAAATAAATGGGAAGAAAATTGATTATGGTTTTAGACGGGTATTCATTTTATGGCAGATGTTTAAGGGGCACTTTCATCTATAGATTATAAAGCAATTTAGGGAGCTCATCCATAAATATTTTAGGACTATATCTCTTCTTTAGGAAGAATATTTTTCTCATCAGTGCACCCTCTCCTGCTGGCTGTCAGTCACTAACAGTGAACTGGGCATGTCGTTTACATGGAGTTTGCATTTGTCAGCAGCGGGTGTTTGAGGACTGAGCTGGCGTCTCTGGAGAGATAAGCCAGCCTAAGGATTCCCACGAATGTCATACGAATGTCAAACTTCATCACTTGGAGGGGATGGGGAATGAACAGCCTGACCCTGTGCCTGTTTGGATAGAACCCTTAAACATGTATGAACACATGCAACACTGTATTCATGTGAGTGGGCGACCATTGCATATACATAGGTATACAGAGATTGGTGTTTACATGTACAGTAGGGTAGACACCTGTATCTACATATACAGATGCTGCTGTACTGGGGAGGGGGTTACATCTTAGCCCATCCTGAGTTGAAAAGCTAGTGGGGCCCAAATTGCCTTCTACACCTCAGTGGCTACCCTCATAGCCCAAAATATGTTCAAAACACTCATGTAGCCTGAAGTTGGACAAAAATCACCTAAAACTGCTTAGTTTGTGGGTCTGGTAATATATTGAGGACTGTAGTGACCAAGAGAAGCAGGGTGGCCTGCCTATCGTAAAGTTGGGAAATCATGAGGTGAGGTCACCTATGTGAGCCACCTGTTTCCACAGATACACACATGCATGCTCACTTTCTTGGGTAATGTGTGTGTGTGTGTGTGTGTGTGTGTAGGTGTGTGCATGCACAAGTGCACCATCACATGGTCAGGCCTAGAGGCCTGGAGTTTCCATGTTTAGCTGCCTTGGTCTCTTGCCTCCCTGGGGCACCTGCACTGTGAGATAGACCTTGATGATTAAGGACATGGAACTGGAGAAGCTCAGTCACCCACTTGAGTCATATAGGGGGTGTGTACCTGAGTACCTGACTTTGTGAGGCTGATTTGCAGCCTTAGTATCTGTGGCTTTCCTCCCAAGAGTCCGTAAAACCATTTCAACCCTGTGTGGCCTGAGTGATGGGCGCAGGCTCCTCATAGCTCCTCACTCACTAAGGGTGTCTTCTGCTTGTAGACCAAAATCTGGCTGGTCTATATCCAGGAGACAGATTTTTACTGAGTAATTATTGGAAGGATTGGGGCAGGGTAGTCATGGGAGTAAGGAGTCCTTGTGTAGGTGTCAGAGCAAGTATGAATTGAAAAGTCACTGGGCACCAAGCCAGCCGCGTTCTCTGGGAGTAATGGCTGTGTGAGCCTGGCCCATTTAGGCCTGGACCTTCTCAGAAGATTAGCAGGTTTTATACAGTGATGGAGAGGAGTCTGTGGGATGCGGATGTCAAACAGCCACAGGGAGAAAAGAAACAGGATGTGATTAGTGTCTGAGTCCAGCAGAGCCCTCTAGAGCCACTGCTGCCATCTTTAAACTGAATATGTGTGACGCAGCATCCTCACCACTCCAGCCCTACTTTTAGCAAGCACAAAAGTGGGAACCCACGAGAAAACAAATCCTCAATACAGCAAGGAAAAGGAAGCACAGTTGATCACACAGAGCAGCCAGGGAGCAGCCAGAGACAGGAAGGAAGGGCAAGCCCCAGAGTCCCTTCAAAGACACCCCCCCAGCCACCTAGCATCCTTCCGTCAGGCCCATCCTCCTCAAAGATTACCCCCAGTAGTGCCACAGGCTGGCATCAAACTTCTGACACATTAATGCGTGATGTTTAGGACTGAAACCACAAAACCCATAGAAGCAGAAGGTGGGATTAAGAGGACAGCTAGCCTCTCGCCTCAGAGAAATTGCTTATGGTGACAACTCTCCCTGAAAAACCATGGGCTTTACAAATCCTGCAAGTAATAAATAATCCCTAATTTATGCATAGCTTTTCAGTAAGTGAAAAAGGAGACACACATCCCAGCTTATTGTTCAGAGCAAGTGTAATCTCAATGCAAACTGGGTGATAAAAATAATAAAAGTTACTCATCTTATAACATATATATGAACATTCCAGATGGAATATATTAGCTGTATGTTAAAAAACAAAACATGGACATATGGATGATTCAGGATGGTAAACCATATTGACAGGATTTATCCAGTGAGTGGGAAATTAGGAAGCCCTTGTATTCTCTCATAGGTGTAACTTTTTGTGTGTTCTAAACTTGAACTGAGAGCCTCACTCATCCTAACCAGGTGCTATTCCATCAGACTCTACCAAACCCCATAAAAATACTTTTGAATATTTATCTGTCCTCCCTAATTAAGGGAATAAGCCTCCCTCCCTCAGCCTAAGAAGCTGACTCTTTATCAGAAATCAAACTGGACCTTAACATGAGATTTTGAATCATTGCGAAAAGATGCTACTGCTTTGTCTGGGACACTAGAGTGTTACTACAGTCTAGGGCTGAAGGCTGTGTTTGCAGATTTGTACCTGGGCTGTCCCAGACTCTGCCTTCTGTGCTACTTTTGTCCTTCAGCGAGCTGTGGCTACCTAGGTGCTTCTAAACCTCACTCCTGAGCTATTTACTGATCAAATTTAGCATTCTGGCTCCACAGAAGAATAGCAATTCTGTAATAAGTTACCACCACCAAGTAGGTGACAAAAATGTATGTGAACAGTCTTCATTTCTCAGCAAACAGGGAACACCCGAGCACACGTCCCCAGCACTTCTCTTAGCAGCCAAAGCACAAGGCCGCCGCTAATCCACACTTGCATCCCCATAATCCATGTGTGACCTATTCTGGGACAGCCATCCCTCCCCTGGGCCCTGGTTCATGACTTCTATGCAGGGGGTATCCTGTGAGTTGTTCCTCTCTGGAAGCGAGTGAACCCCAACAAGACTCAGTAAGAAGTTAATGATCACGAGTTTCATTTATTTGAATTGGCTTCGCTTGCCCACTTCTAATTTTAGAATGGAATGAAATTAGTTTGAATAGGAATTTATGGATTTCTTGGCCACTTTTATAGACCTTTGAAAGCTTAGAACATTTTTCTCCAAAGGAGAAAATGAACTCTAGTGCCTCGGGGAATCATGCCCCACATGCCAGCAGCCAGTGGGCATTTCTACATAGAGGGCCTCGCCGCTAATCTGCAACCCAGCATTCGCTTTATTCTCAAGCAAGGGAGACCCAGCCCCTCCCAGCCTCCTCCTCATCACCCACGATGCAAAGCTCTGGACAAGAGCCTGCCTTCCTGCTCCCTGAGGTGACATACTGGCAGGAGGTGGCAGATGGGGTGTTCTTCCCACATCCCGTCTGTTTTCTCCAGCGCGAGACAGGTCCAACGCACTGGGAGCCGCTGCCCCGCACCAGGACTGTGTTCATGCCGAAGATTTGATTTCTGTCCAAAGCCCGCAGCTTTGCCCACAAATCAAGTTGGCCTTCGTTGTTTGCCTTTAATCCAAGAAAACGCAAAATGATTTTTTCATATGTGCGCACGCACACTCACACATTGTTGGTGTTCAATTCCACTTTGCTTTGATGATTTCCTCCTGTGGGGGTAGTTAAACTCACAAACCCTGAAATCTGGAATTTGAAACGCCCCCTCCACGGCTAAGACTAGAGAAAGAATGCAGAAACATACTTTAGAGCCTCCTGGGGAATTTTAGAAAGACCATGCAAAGTATCTTTACATGTGTGGAAAATCCATTGGAATACATGTGCCCAGGGTCAGGCTGGAGCGGTGAACTGACATAGTGCAGAGATGCTGGCTGGCGCTCTCTGGTCAAGGTTCACATGAACCCTGACTTCTGTCAGTCATGTTGAAGCCATCCCTTTCTCCACACCAGCCCTTTCAGCTCCTCTCCTCTCTTCTCTTTCTCTAGGAGGGAGGGGCCCTTCATCACTCCTGCGCCAGCATTCTAAGTCACCATGTCCCCCAGAGAGACCATCTCTGTGTCAGTCAGTGCTCCTGTGGTGCTGAATGCGCTTTGTTTCTTGCTGTGCTTGCTGTCACCCTTGGGTGCCTAACTTCGTTAAAAGGCTTACTGGGCTCTGCCTTTCCAGAGCTGCTCAGAAGCCTCCAAGGCACTCTCCATAAGCCTTCATCCAGTCAGCGCAGGTCACTGGGAGGCACCCTCACCACTTGGAGCTTCTGTTCAAAGGCCCAAGGCGTGGCTCCCTAGGACAGCCATTTGTTCTTGTTAGACTGCCCGCTTACAGCCCTGGGGACCATTCTGTACTCCAGGCTTGCCTCGACATTCCTAAAATCCAGAGGGAATCTCAAAATAGAATAAGAAATAAGGCTTTAAATTAGAAGCAACGGTGCTGGCATCACGCCCCACTCCACTCCTGTGCCTCCCTCTTTGGCATGACATTGCAAACCAGAGCCATCCCTGCTGGCTATGACAGTGTCCTGTGCTGAAGGGAAGCTGGGGTCTAGCTGTACGAGGTTAGGACAGCAGCCATATACCTTCAAACCCTGCAGTCCTTAGACACTGAACTCAACAAATAGCTGTCATTTTAGCCTGTATAGGAGGGATGCAGGTGACTGGAGAGGGAAGTGATGGGGTAGAGAGATTGGTATTTGTCTAGTCTTTGTTTGGTTTGAGCTATCTGAGTGCCCAAGATAGATGTCAGTAGGTAGCATCACTGAGGGGAACCATCTTTCCTACAGAAAGTAGGAGGCAGGGTCATATCCCAAGTATGGCTTGGAGGGTGGCATAGCAAGACATATGTAGGAAGGGTGGATATCGTGTACAGGAGGAGCATCCTCCATCCATCCTGTTGGGGCCCCTCCTGCAGTCCTGATTCCAGCTTTCTCCCTGCATCTCAGGATAGCCCACAACCTTGGCTCTTGGGAGCTAGAGCTACTTCTCATAGCGGTACCACCCGTGGCTCCACCATACCCCAGGCAAAACGCTACACAGTACCCCTCATCTACCTCTGAAGTTGCACTCAGCATCCAGCTGCAACGAGGGCTTTTCTGGATACATACACAAGAGAGGGTCAGCCAACAAAGGAGAAGGGCCTGTTGGAGCATTCCTTTCGCGCTACAGTTCAAATAGTCCCCAGATCTATACAGTGAGATGTACTGGCCCAAGTATTAGAATAAAGAAACGGAGCCTTTAACGACTAGGTTGAAAGGCAGAGCCCGAGTGTAGGGGATTGAGGCCCTTATAAAAGAAGCGGCTTGTCGTTTTCCTTGCTCTCGTCTCTGCTTGTCTTCTGTCCAGTGAGGACAGTGTTCCAGGCACCTCATGGAAGCAGAGGGAGATGTGCCCAACTCTGAGCCTGCCCGTGCCCGAATCTTCCCGTTTCCAGATGCATGAGGAATGGTAATGATTTCCTGTTGTTCATACATCATAGCAGCGGTTCTCAACCCATGGGTAGTGACCCCTTTGACAAACCTCTATCCCTTCAAATATTAACATCACAACTCAACAATAGTAAAATTACAGTTATGAAGTAGCAGTGAAAATAATTTTACAGTTGGGGTCACCACAGCACGAGGGACTCTATTAAAATGTCACCATGCTGGCAAGGTTGAAAGCCTCTGCTTTACAGTCTTGGGTATTGTGTTATAGCAACAGCAATGGACACTTCTCTCCCCATGCCCTTAGAGCAAGGCTCCACCAGGATGAAGCCAGAGCTCTAGATGAATAACTCTGGAAGCCCCCTCTTCCTTTACCTTTGGCCCTGATCTCTCAGCGGGGGGTGGGGTTGACCCACAAGCTGCCCTTGTCCTTGGGTTCCCTTCAGCCAAACCCCACAGTTACTTTCCCTGGCCCATGATCCCAGGTGATACAGGAAGCTCAGGCTGTCAAACTGAACGGGGAGCTTCAGTTTCCCCCATTCCCAGGGAGTCCAGCATCAGAATGACATTTAAGGGGCCATCCTACTGAACTTGAGGCTCTTCAGAGCAAGTGTTTACAGAAGTTTGACTGGAGGTTCCTAGCACTGACCCTTCAGAGCCAGTTCTCCAGGCCTGGTCCTCTGCAGCTACGTGCCACAGAGCTCAGTACCCCGCAGCCTGGTACTCCGCAGTAATGTGCCCCAGAGCTGATACTGAACTGCTTGGTATTAAAAGCTCATATTTAGAGGCAGCTACACCAGAGTCTCATACCCCAGAGGTATGTACCCCAAAGCCTGGTGCTCTACAGCCTGGTGCCTCTGAACCCCAGAGCATTGTACAAAAGACTTGCCTACCAGTATCCAGTACCCTAGACCTTATACCACACAGACTGGTATTCCAGAGCCTGGTGTGGTGTACTACAGGGCACAGGATCTGGTAGTGTGGAGTTTGATAATCTACTCTGACACCTCAGGACCTGGGGTACCCAAAGCCTATAACAAAGAGCCAGATACCAGAGACCAAAACAAGAGCCTGGTACCTCTTGTCTGATGCCAAGGTACCACAAAGCAGGATACAGTAGAATACAATACTATATAGCACTAGGTACATACAGCCTGGTATCGCAGACCCTGGTCTCAGATCCTGGAACCCAGAGTCTGTTAAAACAGACCTTGTTACCACACAGCCTGGTACTGGGAGTGTTAAATGCAAGAGCCTAGTATTGCAGAGCTAGCACCACAGCCTATTACCATAGGGCCTTGTATCCAGAGCCCGGTACCATGGAGCTCAGAACCACAAAATTTATTTATGTTTTAATAAATAAAGATTGCCTAATGATCAGAAGGGCAAGGCTAAGTGGTGGCACACACCTTTAATCCCAGAACTTGGGAGACATAGGCAGAGGGATCTCTGTGAGTTCAAGGCCACCCTGGAATACACAAGATCAATGCAGAAACAAATCCAGGTAGTGGTGGCTCACACCTTTAATCCCAGTATTAGTGAGTCACACACCTTTAATCCGAGCACTAGAGGGAATATAAAATGGGAGGAGAGAGCTGTTTAGTCTGTCTAGACTGCTTAGTCTGCTTAGTCGGCTCAGTTTGCAATCGCCCAGCCCTGGTAGAGGTAAGATTTCTCTAGTGGCTTGGCTGTTTTGCTTTTCTGATCTTCAACTTAAACCCCAATATCTGTCTCTGAGTTTTTTTTTTTAATTTGTGCTGCAGTTATGTTGTAGATGTATCCATTGGGACTGGGCTCCATAACTCTGCCTTTTGATTGGCTGTGGTTTTCTGTGATGGTCTCTGTCTGTTGGAGGGAGGTTTCCTTGATGAAGGGTGAAGACTACACCATTTGCAGGTATAAAGGAACTAAATTAGTTTTAGGCTGAGGGATGTTAGCACACTTGTTGGTTGAAGAAGCATGGCAGGGGAGGGAGCAGAGAAGAAACACTAGCCATCTCTGAGTATGGCAGAGTGTAGGGCTCCCCAGTGAAGCTGGTTGCTATGCCTGTCTTCCATGCTCTAGAAGCCCGGCGGCCTGTCAGGTAGTTCTGAGCACCGGTAAGCAGACACAGTGAGCTGAGTTGGTCTCACTGAGTGGCTGGGTCTGTCAGCGTTTTTCATGAGCCTGAGTTGTTACAAAACAAGGCCACCCTGTACCTTTCTGTATTTCCTCTCCTGCATGTGGCCTGTTCCCTTCCCACTTCTCTTCCTTATTGTAATAGTTATGGGGACCTTCTCCAGGACCCTGGAACTGTGTTGTTGGGGCCCTCTGGTCACTGGACTTAGTAGCCAAAGGAGCATTTTTCCTTTATTAGCTACCCAGCCTCGAGTAGTTTGTCATAGTAACACAGACAGACAAGCACACACCCAAGGAAAGAAACTATTTCTTCATGAAGGTGTGGGGCAGGCCTTAACAGACTTATGTCTGTGTGTTACTATTATAGATGGGAAGGAGAAAAAAATTCTATTGGGGTCTCTCCTGACAGGGGACTCAGGCTTTTTTGGGAGCCATTTCCCTCTAATTCTCAGGAATCTAAAATAAGAAATGAACTGTGTTTGTGATACTGTTTGAACATTGTCCAGGGCATGAATACAGTGTCACAAGGCCACAGGCCTCTGCAGAAGTCCTGTACCTGTCTGGTACCTGGGTTCTGCTGAGAACGAGGTTCTTGGAAGCTGAGGTTCCAACTTCATCTTAGCTGACTCAGTGACAATCTTACTGTACACTGGAGTCAGAGTCATATCTAGGGCCCTGCTGAAGGCCCCAAACATGGTCTGTGGGTCAGGTAACAAAATCTGCCAAGTCTGGTATGTGCCCAAGAATGGGTCATTAGTAACAAACAGGAATCTTGGCTCAGTTCTGATGGCTGGAAGGCCACGTCTGCTGAGGATGGCAGTGCTGACCTCTGAAATTCTAAACAGCTGTGATCATATGCAGAGATTGGGCCCATTAATGTCCAGCTATGGAGAGGAGTGAGTTTCATGGGGCCTTTCCCCCTCCCCAAGGATTTATAGACAGTTAACAGTGACTAGGGGAGGGGCCCAAGAGCAAGAGGCCCCCCCCCCTTAGAATTGTCCTGCAGTTAACAGTTGCTGGGAGAGAGAGCTTTTCTTCAGTGATGTAGCTGCCCATGAGTTGCCTGCATTCCTGGTCCTGTAAGTAGCCCCAGTTAGACACATTGGCTTATCAAGCTGCACTTGAGGGGCATGGTCTCTTTGTGTTTGTCATTGCTCTATCTGTCTGGGTAAGTAAATGTTTGTTTGCATGGGAAGGCCATTCCTGGCTAGCATTTTTAGATGCCTGTCTCTTCTTCTCATCTCTCCTGCCTTCTGGGCCCCAGCATTGCTCATCCCCCGACTTCATACCATGAATTGTTTCTTGTGGGCATGGCCTCTGCCTGTCCTCCCTCCCTCCATCCGTCCCTTCCTCCCTGTCTCTCTGTCTATGTCTCTCTCTTTCTTCAGTCAGGACTGAATGTGTTCCAGTCTTTCCCATCTTCACAGACCCTGTCTTGCCCCAGAGTTGCCTCGTAAGCCATCATGGGAGTCATCTGCATTTGACTGGCAGTCTGTGCATCCTGTATATGCTCCACCCCCATTCTTGCCAATGCCTTCACCCACCAGATTGCAGGGCATGGCACTGAGAGGGTAGCCAGGACAGGGTAATTTGCAGTCCTCTGACTGGCCACCCTCTAGATGGGGCTCCACGGCAGCTGCTCCATCCACCTCACCTCCCAGGATTCCCTGCCTTTCTCCTTGTCTTTCCCTTCTTTCCTTGGAGAGCTATCAAAATCACACCCTACTGCGGCTTCCCCTGGAGCAGCCCTGGACAGCTGGGAGCAAGGTGATTTTGGAGGGATAGCCCCTAAGTTCCCTGGCAATGTGGGTGAAGGCATCGGCAAGAATGCCAAGTGAAGGCATGGACTTGAATTTTCATCACAAGTGAAGTGATCTCTGTTCCTTGTTCTTTTGTGTCTGGCTTATTTCTCTTAAAATAATGGCCCACAGTTTCTTGCATAACATCAGGGGGAGGGTGGAAGGAAGTTAGAGTAGGGTATCCCGATGCAGCCTGAAAGGTGTTAGTCTGGTTTCAGCATCATAGCAGGGTAACAAGGTCACCACAGTCCTTGTCCAGAAGGACTGGAAGAGTCTGGAAGCTTCCCAGCATATAGTGCTGCATCATGTTTCAGGAGATGGAAGGGCTGACCAGATCTTACACAACCTCAGCCACACTGAACGGCCTGGCCATGCGTGTTCTCACCAATATCTTACCTGACTTTCAAACTTGCACAAAGAACTGTGTAGATTCTACAGTGGACAGATGGACAGGTGGGTGAATGTGCATATGGATGGATGGATGCATGCATGCATGCATGGAGACCCATGCATCCAATCAGCCATTTGTCCTTCTGCCCACCCACCATCTACCCATTATCCCTAAACACTTCTTAATTTAAATCTGTTTTCCACAGACAGCAACGTGTGTGCAGACAGCAAATGCTTAAGAGGTTCTAAGATGTTCCAGTGTGTGTTCTCACTGTCCTTTGCCTGGCCACACCCCAGGCACCTTCCCTGCCTCTAGGGACTGCTTTTGTTAGTCTCTAAGGTAGATTTTTTTTTCTACACTCATAACACAAATAGCCTCTGATTTGTACAGAAGTCTTCTGGTTGTTAGTAGATGTGTTCCTCATCTTCCAGTCATTGTGATAACACACTGAGATAGTCAACTTATAAAGATGGAAGTCTATCTGGTTCATGGTCCCAGGGGTTCCAGTCCATGGTGTTGGGGCTCTGTGGCTTTGAAGATGAGAGGAAACAAATGACAGAGGAGACATTCACTTCATAGCAGCCAAGGAACAGAGAGGGGTGGGGGGGGCTGGGGTCCTGTGCTGAGCATGGCATGACTCAGTAGCCTAGCTTGCTTCCACTAGGCTCCTCGTCTTGGAGGTCTCATCATCTCCTAGTCGTGTCATAGATTGTCAACTATCCTATGGGCCTCTGGGGGGTCATCAAGAATTCACACTACAGCAGTGGACATTCTGAAGGAGAACAGTGTCAGACTGAGGCCTTGGTTCTGTTTGTTTTAACGCCACTGATAAAACATAATGTACTGTGTGTGTATATGGCTCACTGCTCACGGGCTGGCTAGGGGAAATCTGACCCACTTTTGTGGAAAAGCCCTGGCCCTGATTGTAAGAGACCATTTTACATATAGAGTGTTCTGAATTGCATTAGGAAGCCGATAGCCCATGATCTGTTCCATTGCAGCAGACCCTTTGGACGACAGAGCAAGCTCCCACTTCCATTTGGGCACCGTTCCTAAACTCCGTAGGTCTCCTAAACTGTGTAATGTTTAATCCTCCCTGCCCGTGTTTGGACTTCCCAAGCAGACACAGCTCTGGGCATGTGCTTGAGGGAGTTTCTAGAGATTTTTAACGGAGAAGCCCTTCTCAGGATGCGGATGATGCCATCCCACGGGCTGGGTCCTGGACTGAATCAAAACGAGAAAGCCAGCTTTATGGTCGATCGCACCCTGCTTCCTGGCTGTAGAAGCAATGCGACCAGCTTCCTTCCTCCAGCTCCTGCTGCCATGCTCCTCCCTCCATGATGGGCTCTCACTCAAGCCGCCCTTTCTTAAACGGCTGCTGCCAGGCATTTTGCCACAACAGTGGGACACGTAACTGGTTCCTCCCACCGTGGGCTTGCTGTTGTGCTGTGGAGTACACCCATGCTTCCTGGATGCACCGGCTCCGGAGCTCTCGGTTACTCAACAGTAAGCACAAATGCCATCATGCAGGAATTTATGAAGCATCTTCCATCTAAAGGGCTCCTGATGGAGCAGATGGAGGGGCCTCGTGGGGCTGCTGGCAAGGGTCTGTGTCTCAGTCAACATGTTGGTTTCATGAACATATTCTGTTTGCCAAAATCTGTCAGGCTATGCAGTGAGATGTGTGTGCTTTCCTGTGTCATACTACATTTCAATTACACATGTTTAAAAATAACTTGACACTGAAAACTGGGTGACCTGGAAAGCAAAGAGGTATAGATCCTGGTGTATCAGTTAAGGGACAAACACAAACCAGAGCAAGAGCAATAGTGAAGTGATGAGAACCCAGTGTTCCACCATGAAAGGATGCAATGACCTCTTAGCGATGCAGTTGAAAGAGGAGCCACCAAAGCAGGAGACTCAGGCAGACTTTGGGCGGTGGCAAGTAGTAGCCTCTTGCTACAGCTGGGGCTCAGGCCACCTCCCAGGACCAGACCAAGCAAAGTGCTTCATATGGGAGCCAGGCTTGGACGCTGACTGCCATCTCTGGGGGAAGTGGAGTGCCTTGTGAGGTGGAAGGCATTGTGGGTGCACGCACAACTCTGATGATGTCTCGTCAAGGACTGTTGGCCCAGCAGACTGTGTTAGGGCCTGAAAATCCCCACGCTTCCAAGCAGAGGCAGAGCCCAGAGTGAAGTGTTGGGCAAACAGGCCCTGCTTCCCTTTCCGTGTGCACCTAGCTTGTCCTTTCCTCTCAAAATGTCTCACCTTGAAGTTCTTTCAACCATGAAGCAATGCCTCAAATGCAGGCGATAAATAATCAGGAAGTTGCCCACAGAAGAGCCAGGCAGCAGTAAAAGGCAGGTGGAGAATACACACACGGTTGAGCCTGAGGCTCCAAGAGCACTTGGTTCTGTGAACTGCTGCTGACGAGAAATGCATAGCTGCTGGGAACAAAGCTACCCAAGGAAAGACCTAGAAACAAGAAATGGAGATAGGCCAGCTTATAAGGAGGAAGAAAACTCCAACAGACTCATGGCTTGTCACTCAGACACTGCAGGAGTCCTGCAGGACAAGCACCAAGAGGTGACCAGAGCCAAATAGAAGGGATGAGCATGGACACTGGGTGGGCTATGCAGAACACACGCAGGCGCAGAATAAGTGTGTGGGGACTGGCATGTATAGAGCACAGCACAAATTCTCGCAAGAGTCACTTTATGAAATGACTGATAAGTAGGATAATTTATGAGTGACTCAGAGAAGAGAACTTAGAAGCTGTAAAGACAGTGAGGAGACGGAGGTGTCAATGACTGGCAGGACTGTGTATACACATCTTAAACATCACCCTGAGCCCCCAAAACACAGTTGTCAGTGTTTATAAAAAAATGCTTAGAGATACAGATGCTCATCACCCTGATTCTGCTACACCACACATATGCCCCAGTAACCACACTTCACCCCATGCATTTGCACATTGAAGTAATTCGAAAATCTGCAAAAGCTGCCATTGTATTTAAACATCACCTCTGCACCCTTTCATACTTTAGTCGTCTTTAGATGACTATATATATGAACAGGCATAAACCGTGCACTTGTTAGCTTGGTATTGTTTGAATAATGACAAGTAAAATGTCTCTGTAAAGACCATCCAGTGGCAAAGTTTTCTCTGAGTATTTTCAGCTTGGGGTTAGTTGAACACAGAGACGCAGAGTCAACTGCAGTTATGTAATTACCAAGAACATGTCAACTTGACACAAGCTAAAGTCATCTGAGAGGAGGGAGTCGCAGCCAAGAAAATGCCTCCATAAGATCAGGCTGTAGACAAGCCTGTTGGGCATTTCCCTAATTAGTGATTGATGTGGGAAGGTCCACCCCATTGGGGTGGCACCACCCTGGGCTGGTGATCCTGGCTTTTATAAGAAAGCAGGCTGCGTGTGTCGCGGGGAACAAGCCAATGAGCAGCCCTCCATGGCCTCTACGTCAGCGTCTGCGTCCAGGTTCCTGTCTTGTTGAGTTCCTGTCCTGACCTCCTTTGATGAACTATGAAACCTTTCTCTCCCCAAGTCACTTTTAGTCATGGTGTATCAGCACAGCAATAGGAAATCTAAGCCAGTCCCTTTCTTAGAACCAGGGGCAGTACCAGCAGCAGCTGGCCTTCATTCCAAGGTCACCTTGGCTTCTATTCTAACCCCAGCTCATGCCCAGCTTCTCCTTTCTCCTTCTTTGCCCACCAAGGCCTTCTTTGTGTCTGGTGTAGGGTGCATTTACCATGGTGTTCCTTGAATGGGCTAGACCTCTCACCCCAGTTTCCTTTTCTTCCTCTACTTTCTTTTCTGGGGGTACAAGATTGCACTCAGATCCTTTCTCAGGGTGTAAGTGCAGGTGGCCATGGGGTCTGACACCCTGTACTGTCTCTCATCTTGCCTCTGTCTGGGCAGCTCAAACTGAGCCTTTAGGGCTTTTTGAAGTTGCAGCCTGGCCCAAGAGATAATGAAACCAGAATTGGTAATTGCTGGCCGTACAGGCCAGAGCCTGAGTTGCAACCACCCTAAACCAAATTAACCCATCAAGAAACAGGCCACCCAAGGAACAACAGGGGTGCAGCAGATAGATGTCTGGAATTAGGTGCTAGGGTGTCGGAGAGGCAGAGGCAGCCAGTTTCAGAGAAAAGCAGAGAAGGTTATGCAAGCTGTTTTGAAATAATTGTCTTTGGGCCTGATGATTGATAACAAGGGTGGGTGGGTCCAAAGTTAACAGGGCAGCTGCTGACCAACTTCCTGAAGTGTCCTCTGCACAGGGTATCGTGGCCTGTCAAGACTGTTCGGCCCTCACAGGCATGGTGATCATCTTGGGCTCCCACTGGTCCATCCAGAGGCCAGTGTATCTCTGTTTTTGAGGTAGCAATGGTTACAAAGAAAAGGTACACCTAAGGAGGAGGACTGCCATGCATGAGGAGGACACCTGCCATGCGTGAGGACACCTACCATTCATGAGGAGGACACCTGGAAGACACCTATCATGCGTGAGGAGGACACCTGCAATGTGTGAGGACACCTGCCATGCTTGGGGAGGACACCTGGAAGACACCTGCCATGCGTGAGGACACCTGTCATGCATGGGGAGGACACCTGCCGTGCGTGAGGAGGAGTACATCTAAACCTTAAGGAGCCAGAAAAAGAAAAGAGGCCAGTAGGCCAGTTGACGAATTGGTTTGGCAGTTAGGAGCTGTTTGTTTTAATTAAGTCGATGATGAATTTGGAAACCCTCGAGCTGGGTCAGGATTTGGAGACTGAACTGTTTGGTGGCAGGAATGCTTGTAAAAGTGATTAAAATAGCTTCACAGAATGTGCCTGGAGGGAGCAGTGGGCCTGGAGAGACTGGGTGTGGGAATAGAGGCCCGACTTCTTCGGAATCTGTCCATTTGCCACAGCCAGCAGTGGGCCAGAGATGATTAAGCACTTAATTAGACCCGGATACTTGGTTGTGTACTTGCTGTGGCTACAGAAAAGGGTGCTGTCACCAATCTTTAAATAGTGAACCAGAGGCTAAATTTCACTCCATCAGTCAAAGCCGCTGCTATTGCAGTGTCCTAATTTTAGTGGCTTGTCAATTCCCCAGTGCCTGTTAGTTGATGGAACTTTGATCCTCCAATGCTGAGATGACTTTTGAGCTGAATATAGCCAGAATATACTATGAATCATCTGGCTGGCTGCCCAGCTGAGGGAGGGGAAGGAAAGAGACAGAGAAGGAGGGAGGGGAGAATGAAGAAAGTAAAGGAGGGGGGATAGAGGGATGTGAGAACATTCAGGCCCCAACATGGATGGAAGATCATTCTTGTTTGCAGGCCGTCAGCTTCTCATCTTAGGCTTGTATTTTGAGCACATTATTCTTGGACTCTTATTTTTTTTTCCCATAAACCAGGAACCTTTTCTCATGCAAACACACAGGAGGCCACTGCCAAGGTCTAATGATAGTGTCAATAATCTCAAGACATTTTAAATGGATGTTTTTTCCAAAGCAAATCACTGCCTCTCAAGGGCTTTTATTTCCACTTAGGGAGTGAGCAGCTGAGATTCTCTGAAGGCGTGGAGAGCATTTCTGATCACTTCCCCGCCTTTAGGTTCCTAGGGAGTTGCCGTCTCTGTTTCTTCTGTCGGCTGGCTTTTCTTCTCAACTGAGATTTTATTCTTCCTCCAGCTCTTAGCATAGCCTTCTGTGTCACCCTTGTGTCCTGAATGTGTGTAGCTGCCACAGCCCTTCTGTTGACTCGCCTCGGATGGTGTCACCTGGATCATGATTTCCATTTGTATACACTATGCCAGGAGTGTTGGCTAGAGAATTAGCAAGATTCGCCGGGACACACCTGCCTCCTTGTAGAACTCTTGCCTACCTAGCCTTCCTCCCCCAGGGCAGGAAAGAAACTCTAACTTCTTCCAGTTCTCCTTCCAGGGTCTAAAGGCAAAGAGGAAATGGGACCATGGACTTTAAGTCATCCTGGGAAGGGGCAGCACACGTTCATCTTCCTTGCGAATCTGTGACTATGATCAAGAAGATGTCTTCACCTGAAGCAGGGGTGTGTATACACCTCAGTATGGAGGGGGGCAGTTCATGGATACCAGGTCCCGCTGATGCAGGGGTGTGTATATACCTCAGTGGAGGAGGTTTATGGATGTCAGATCCCACTGAAGCAGGGGTGTGTATACACCTCAGTGGAGGGGTTCATGGATGTCAGATCCCGCTGATGCAGGGGTGTGTATACACCTCAGTGGAGGGGTTCACGGATGTCAGATCCCGCTGAAGCAGGGTTGTGTATACACCTCAGTATGGCGGGGGGCAGTTCATGGATACCAGGTCCCGCTGATGCAGGGGTGTGTATACACCTCAGTGGAGGGGTTCATGGATGTCAGGTCCCACTGATGCAGGGGTGTGTATACACCTCAGTGGAGGGGGTTCATGGATGTCAGGTCCCGCTGATGCAGGGGTGTGTATATACCTTAGTGGAGGGGGTTCATGGATGTCAGGTCCCGCTGAAGCAGGGGTGTGTATATACCTCAGTGAAGGAGTTTGTGGATGTCAGGTCCCGCTGAAGCAGGGGTGTGTATACACCTCAGTGGAGGGGGCTCATGGATGTCAGGTGCTATAGGACACAGCACAACTCTGTACTGAAATGTCCAGAATGAAGTGAATTCAAGCCAGAGGAGGACTGAAACTAGTACCACCAGGTAGTTTGACAGATGCCAGAGCCGTTTTCCAGGTGCCAAATTCTTAAACTCTGGAGATAGCCCCACAGTTTGGTCACAAGACTGAGCTCAGAGATTGCAAAAACTCTTGTCAGCAGCGGGGTCCTACAGACCCTCACCCATTACAGGATATTGTTTACACTCCTGATTGTACTCCAGATTTGACTTTCAGACTGTACTGCTGAAGATGCTACATACGTGAGTCACAGAAAATGAAGAACTCAAGCCGGTGTTCTGCTGGAGCCTTCATCCTTATTGGATAGCTCTCCTGGTACTGGAAGGTGCTATGTACGCCCCTGGAGGAGAAAAGCAATCTTGCATTTCTCTTACCTATGAACCCTGTTGCAAATGACTAGCCTGACAAGATATGCCCACAGCTGCAATAGTGGCATGGATGCTATTAAAGTAACCAGCCACTTTCTGGTTAAGCCTAAGGCTCCATATATGAGATGGAACCCATGCCTGACACTGTTAAAGGGGCAAAAGCCTGTGGCTGGATAGGTCAAAATTTACATGTATACAAAATTGTTTTAAATTTGTAGTGGTCTATTAATTGTAATTTGATAAGTAAATCTTGCCTGAGGACCAGAGGAAAAGCAAAGCTAAAACCACTAGAGGTCAGGCAGTGGTGGCACACACCTTTAATCCCAGGGTTTGGGAGACAGAGGCTGATGGATCTCTGTGAGTTCAAGGCCACCCTGGGCTACACAAGATGAATACAGGAAAAAAAATCCAGATGGTGGTGGCCTACACCTTTAATCCCAATACTAGGGAGTCACACGCCTTTAATCCCAGCACTAGAGGGAATATAAAATGAGAGGAGAGAGAGGCTTGGTCTGCTTAGTCTGCAGTTGCCCCGTCTTGGTAGAGGGAAGACTTCTCTAGTGACTTGGCTGCTTTGCTCTTCTGGTTTTTGGGTTGAATCCCAAATTCTGTCTCTGGGTTTTTATTATTCATGCTACATAAATTATTTTAATGATTTATTATCAGCAGATGTATAGTTTGTATATTTAACCACAGGCCATATAACAAATTTCTTGGCCAAAAAGGTCTTGGCTCTAGGTCAGAAGAAGCAGAGAGTGCAGTCGGGAACATTTTGGGATAGGGGCACAGCCCCTAGAAGTGCTTGTGTCTGGAAGGCTTGTCTTGGAAGTTCTACCTAAGCAGGGTGCAATAGCTTCTGGTGGATGCTGGCTGCCTGGGCTTTAAGGCTTTGACACACATTCAGGAATTTGGAGCAGTCCCTTGTTGGATTGGCTCTTTAGCTTTAACTGATGTGTCTGCTGATCTGTTTTCACTTCTGTTGCTGTGATTAAATAGCCTGACCAAAAGTACCTTAGGGGAGAGAAAGGTTTGTTTGGCTTACACTTCCAGATCACAGTCCATCATTAGGGGACAAGGCAGGGACCCAACAACTAGTCACATCATAGGCATAGACAAGAGTGGAGACACTAGTGAATCCTTGCTGGCTGCTTGCTTGTCCTCAGCTAGCTTTTTCTGCTCTTCCACTATTCAGGACCCCAAGCCAGGGAATGATGTCACTCACAGCGGACATATCTTCTGACCTCAATTAGCAGTCAAGACAGCCTCCGTCCCCAGACCTGCCTACAAAGCTAAACCTAACTAGATACATTTCTCGGGTGATTCTAGGTTGTGACAAGTTGACAAAAACTAATGTCACATTCCCTTCTCTCTCCTTTAGCATTTAGAATTGAATTTTGGGTGTCTCAGATTTGTTTTTTTATGAATTCCCCAAACCCTTGCCATCATCACAGTGATGTGCTGTATTCACAGCCCTAGGTTGCTGCAGCATGGGAAATGATCACAGGAAATGACACGCTGATGCAGACAGGGCTGCCCCAGGCCAGAGCCTCCAGAGGGACTGAAGTTTGAGTAGGCTTACCACTGTCGCTAGCTTCTGGAGAGCTGCCATTGCCGGACCCTGTGGGGTACAGCACTCAGACAGGGTACGAGAGTTCTACTTGCCTCTCCCAACCCTCCCTGAGTCTCTTTGCCTTGGCCTTGTGCTCACCATCGAGCCTTATAATCCACCGTTGGTGATGAGCTGCCAAGTTCAAGTGAGAGTTTTACAGCACAGGTTATGGCTGTAGGGTTGGCACCTGACACAGGACAGTTTAGGAACCAAGCCTTTAGCCTGTGGGATCTGACATTCTGTTTGGATTAGATGTCAGCCAGTGGCTGGGTTACAACTGGTCCCCACTTGCCTGGGAGCAAGTCAAGTCCATGTGGATGCTCCTGTTTTCAGAGCAGAGGTGTGCTGGCTAGTTTCATGTTGATGCAACACAAGTTAGAGCCATTTTGAAAGAGGGAACTTCAATTGAGAGAATCCCCCCCCCGCCCCGCGCTCTGGCTTGTGGGCAAACCTGTGGCATATTCTTGATTAATGATTGATGTGGAAGGGTCCAGCTTGCTGTGGGTAGTCCTGCTCCTTTGCCAGTAGTCCTGGGTACTCTAAGAAAGCCGACTGAAGTCAAGCGCTGGTGACACGTGCCTTTAATCCCAGCACTTGGAAGGCAGAAGATCTCTCTGAGTTTGAGCCCAGCCTGGTCTACATAGCAAGTTCTAGGACACTCAGGGCTATACAGAGAAACCCTGTCTTGAAAAACAAAAGAAGGAAGGAGGAGGATGGGGGCAGAGAAGGGAAGGAGGAGGAAGAAAAAGGAAGAAAGCAAGCTGAACAAGTCAGTAAGCAGCACCCTTCCATTGTCTCTGTATTGGTTCCTGCCTCAAGTTCCTGCCCTGCCTCCCCTGGAGGAGGGACTACAAGCTGCTCTCCAGTAGCTTTTGGTCATGGTCTTCTATCACAGCAACAGAAACCCTAACTATTACAAGATGGAAGGCCGCCTGACTTTTTCTGAAGAGTTGGGCATTTCCTTGTGACTGTCCTCCCGGTCAGCTTAGCTTAGACTTGTAGGGGAAGTGCCCTTCTGGTTCCTCCCTCATGGCCTCTGGGAACTGCTGGGTTAATTAGGCTCCAAGACTGTAGACAGAAGGAGCAGCAGACAGGCCTGGTCTCATACAGCAGCCAGTAAAGATCCTCCACAGACTCTGTGCTCACCTAAGTTAGGCTTGGTTAATGTACTGAGGGGAGGTTGGAGCTGCAATTCCTTCAGAAAGGACTCCAGTGTTGAAGACAGTGTGTAACTCAGTCTCCCTTTCCCTTCCTCCCTCCCTCTCTCTCTCCATAAAACAGTAGATGGCTAGAGCCACCGAGATCTCTTTCTTCTGGTGAAGTCCTAGATTGTCCTCCATCTTACTTGTTTATACAACACAGGAGAGAAGAGCCTTGACCATCAGAGTTCCCCATGGATGTCAAGGGTGGAACATGTCAGCCTCTGCATTACTGAGAGCACACACCTCTCTTGGGCAGGATGGTGGTGGTGGCAAACTCTGAAATCAATATGATTGGAGTGCTTTGAGGACCCCTTTCTTGTGGATTGCTGGAGATGAGCTCTTCCCTTTCCCAAAGGTTCATCATTTCCCAGAGGACTGTCGTCTTTGGTGACATTCACTTTTCGCTGACAGCAAGCAGACCCTGTAGGACCTAATCCAAATGGGAGGATGTGAACTTAGACATGCTAATTCTTGGGGCAGTTGCTGGGCCCAGGCAATGGAACATACTTGTTTGGAAGCATGGTCACCTTGGAGATAATAAAAAGGGAGGTACCTATGTGGCTTCTGCCCATGGTCACATCATTGAGTTTTTCCAAAACTTGGCACTCTGAAGAAAAAGCTGGCTCTCCAGGCACCTGGCACTTTCTCATTCTGATCGAGGGAGCCTGCTAGGTTCCAAGGGTTCTCTTCAGGCAGTAGCACATCACTGGCTTCTTCAGGCTGGCCCGAAGTTTGGTCTGAGGACCGGAGAGTGGGTGGAGATGGCTACCTGGGGCCACTTTCCTTGAGCTGACAAAGCCCATCTCCTAACTAGCCCAGCTGGGCCCTCTGCCTCCTGCAGCATGGGGAAGGTAGCTGGCAGGAAGGGCCACATTGAGCCCTGGCTTGGGTTCCCAGCACTCTCTTCTGCTGTGTGGAGGCAAAGGGAACCATAACCATGTCAGGATGAAGTGCCCTGTGAGGGCTGAAGCCTGCTGTGCCTCTCGAAGCAGAACAGAGGGCATTGCATGAGACCAGGTGAAAGGACAGGAAGACATCCTTCAGCAATGAGGGTCTATCATTAAAAGAGTTACACAAACAAGCAGGTAGATTTTGAGTTTTAAGACTGGTGGATGGGGGTGCAGAGTCTCCCCTTTCCCAAAGTCTGAATCCCTGTTTGAAAGAGGGTGAAGTAGCTGTCCTACAGAACCAGAACCAAGGCAGTACCAGCGAGTTGTTAGGAAGGAGATGGAATGCCAGGACTAGGAACCAACTGTGAGCAGCAGGGATCTAGAAAACAGACAGCTGGACAAGTGGTCGTGAAGCAACCGATACAAGAACACCCACCCCCATGCTGCAGAAGGAACGGCCTCTGCAGCTCAAGTGCTATGAGCAGAGCGTGGTAGGTCTGGGAATGTACACCAGTGGATTTCCCCGTGAAGTCAAAAGACTGGCTTAAGAAGGATTCAGAAAGGAAGCACCTAGAGCAGGCAGATGGGACGGGAAAGAGGGAGATAAGGAGTGAGGTCAATGTCGGATGCCTCACAGGCAACATTCATAGATGAATTATACTAAGGAAAAATAAATAAAATTTACTTAAAAATTTAAAATTCTGGAACAAAATATCGCTATTTGGACCGGTAGTGCTTCAAAGTGTAATCATGTGTATTATCTGAGAGTAATACAAAGAAAATGTTTCAGCCTGTGTGGAGATTGTGAGGAGTCCTACAGCCACTGTGAACAATAAGGTTGTCACTGCAGAGTGAACATTCGCATTCATACCGACAATGGAACTGAATACCCGAGTGCTGACTAAGGTATCCCGAGAACATTCCAGAAGAGAAAGCACAATAATGGTCAACTGCTTTAAGTGTTTAAATATTAAATACCTCAGCTTCTGACAGCCTTGTCCTACCTTGTCCTCCAGCTCAGCATCAGTGACCCTGTGTCTCCTTTGGTGTCCCCTCCTGAGCTCAAGGCTGACTGAGCTTTTTGAGAGCACATTGTTAAGTCACAGGGCCTGCCCCATACCCTGCCTCAGAAACCAGGCCATGCCTCCTGTGATGGCTATTTTTGTTGTCAACTTGACTACATCTATAATTAACTAAAATCCAAGGGGCTGTGTGTTTGTATACATGTCTGTGGTAGTTTGAATATAATTGGCCTTCATAATCACCTTGAGTGGCATGATTAGATTAGATTAGATTAGATTTGTTGGAATGGGTGTGGTCTTTTTGGAGGAAGCATGTCACTCACGTGGGGGTAGACTTTGAGGTTTCCTCTGCTCATGTTACCACCCAGTATATCAGTCAACTTCCTGTTGCCTGCAAGCAAGTTGTGGGATTCTCAGCTACTCACCACCACCACATCTGCCTGCCTGCTGCCGTGCTCCCCATCATGATGATAATGGGCTGAACCTCTGAAACTGTAAGCCGGGCACCCAATTAAATGTTTCCTTTATAAGAGTTGCCATGGTCATGGTGTCTCCTCACAGCAATAGAAATCCTAACTAAGACAGTATACATACACACTCGCGCGTGTGCGCGCTGTTCCTCTTGAGTCCCCTGCTAACACAGCCCTGCTCTATTGTAGTGATCTGATAAAGGTGGTGTGGTTTATCATCTCCCGTCCTTTCTGAAGCTTTGAGGAAACTTAAGACAACCTTGAATTACAGCTTTACTTTTACCTAGTTCTATCTTCCTATAAAACCCGTAAGGGCCAGACACTCCCTCTTGCCCAGCGATCTGAAGACTTTCCATTTGAGGCCCCATCATGCCCACCTCTTACCATGGGCCAATAACTCTTATATTGAAATTCTTCTGAATAGCAAATTTGTCTCTGCCTCATTACTATGTGCCTACCTTTTGTCTTTTAATATAATATATCCTGCCCCATGTCATGAGGGATTAAAGTTCAAGAAATAAAGTATATGCTTTACTGGATCTGTGACTTTTACAATACTACTATAAGCTAAAGAAATTGTGAGTTGGGCCAGTGTTAAGTTGGGAGCTGTGTATGTTAGCATGTTTTATTAATGACATGAAATTTACCTCTTTTTCTATTTCTTGATGAAGTAGCTGTAAGTCAGGAGAAAGGGTCCATCAAGAACCCAGTAGGAGCTGTGATTGCAGACCGCAGAAGTGCTGTTTCCCCCAGTGTTCAGTAGGAGCTGTGATTTTGGACCACAGAAATGCCGTTTCCCCCGGTGCTCGGACGGCTGGCTTCTACGACCCTTGGAAAGTGTGTGGCTATGGAGCATCCCTTATTTGCCAGGTCTCGGGTCCCACAGTCACTTTTCATCCATTCTCCTGTTACTTGCTGTGTATTAACTGGCACTTATTGACCTTTGGGGCTGGAGAAATGGCTCAGCTGCTTTTCCAGGGGACCCAAGTTCAGTTCCCAGCATCTGCGTTGAGTGGTTCACAACCATCTGTAACTCCGGCTCCAGGGGATCAGCGCCTCTTTTGGACTCTGAGGGAACTTGCACTCATCTACACACTCACACCAAGACCCACAGTTTAAAAATAAGAGAAACAAATCTTTAAAAAGCATTTACTTCATAAGATTATATTAAAATTCCTCAACTTTATTATTTTGGGTAAGTTCTGTTTTATTTAAATAATTAGAGGTTTTAACTTGTGTGCATGTGTGTCTATGTGCATGCCTACCTGTGCACACATACACACACTTATGTGGAGATCAGAAGTCAGTCTCAAGTGTCATCAGAGACTACTTGCCAAGCCAGCTTAGGCTGGCCAGCCAGCACTCCATGCCTGGCGTTTTATATGTATGTTCTGGGGATCAAAGCTGAGTCCTCCAGTTTGTGTAGAAAGCAATGACTGAGCTGAGCTGGCTCTCTCCCTAGCTCAGATGTTTTAAGTAGTAGATAATTAATGATCCACTTACAATTATAAGAAATAACACACAGAGGGTTCATATACCTTTTACCCAGTTTCCTATAACAGCAAGATTTGGCTGAATCATAGTACAATACCTTAACATTGAAGCCAGGACACCTCCATTTTCACAAACATCCCCCTGTTGCCACTTTGTAACCAATCCCGCCCATTCAGACTTTAACCTCTAGTGACTACTAATATAGTCTCTGTTTCAGAATTTTGTTATTTCAAGCATGCTTCCAAGCATGGAGCCTATGGGACTGGCTTTTTCCCAGTTCAAGCGGCTTCCTGGAGATTGACCCTGTGTCAGCACCATCCCTTTGTGTTGCGGACTGAGATATCCTGGTAGGAGGCACCACGCTTTGCTTAACTGTTCGTTCACACTTGAGAGCCATCCTGGGTTGGTTCCAGTTTTGACATTCTAGATAAAGCTGCTGCGAACATTGTATTAAAGCTTTGTGTGGATGAGTTTAACTTCTCTGGGGGAAACGTCCAAGGGCTCAGCTGCTGTGTTCTTGATAATGACTTAACTGCCACATGGTTTTCTTGTAAGTCTGCAAGTGTTTTCCCCTTCTGTCAGTTGGGAATGACTTAGTTTCCCTGCATCCTTGTGGGCATCCTGAGTGGTCACTTCGACACTCTGGTGGGTGTCAGTGATTTTACACCTCTGGTCTTCTGCCCGTTTTCTCATTAGATTGTTCCTCACTTTCCTTATATATTATAGATATAGCTTTTCACTAGATGTGAAATTTGTTAGAATTTTCTTTATCCTGCTTTTCATCCCCTTATTAAGAGTTAAGCAGAGCAGAAGTCAAGCTGAGTCCATCCACCTTCCTTCTCGTGCCTTCTGCTTCCGGTATCATTTTAAAGAGCTATTTTCCTGGATTGCAAATCCTTTCCTTTGTGTTTTCTGGACCGCCTTGCATCCATGGTACATCTTGAATTGCCTTTGGGAGGTGTAAACTTTACAGTGTAACTTCCCATGTGAGAATGGCAAAGCTATTCACTCATGGGACTTTTTCTGGGGAGACAATGAACAAATGTCTAGTCACCCAGATAAGGCTCTGACCGCAGAGCCAAGAATGACTCTAGCATGTCCCACTTAGTGAACAGTGATCTTATGGGGGTTGCTTGCAGGAGTTCGGGTGCCTCAGAGGCAGCGGCATCATTGAAAAGCCCTCCTCAGACTGGCACTCTCTCCCCAGCTTGGGGGCTGAGCCCCCTGAATGTCTTACCTGCCCCAGCAGTTGCTTACTGCTTGTGTAGCCTTGGGGAGGGATCTTGTGAATCCTGTAACTTTCCTCAAGCCTGGGAGCCTGCAAGGTTGCAACAGCTTCTCTATCCCCCTCCAGGAGGGAGTGGTTCAGTTCAGAGGAGATGGCTCTGCTACAGCTATCGTGACAGTTATTCCTACAACCCAGTCCCCAACAAAGGCCTCCCATGGCTGTTAGGAGCTACTGGCTACCTTGCCCTCTCTGTTCGGGCTTCCTTTATGGCTGGCTCTGCTTCCTTGGTGGCCTCTTGGTTCTGGTTACTCCCAGCCCTGTCCCTTAAAAGAAGCAGCCCTTCTTACTGCGACTGAGAATTGCAGTTTTAACTTCATCAGTAGACTCGCTTGCTATCACCGCACCTGACTGGGATTCTATCAGTTTGCTCATTTCCCATTCTATTTTTTAATCAGATTTAATCAGCATGTAGAATCAGCCATTCCAGACTGTTCACTTCTCTGTTCTCCATTCCTGAAGAAGTAGCTCACAGTAACAGTTGGGAAATAGTTTTAAGCTAAAATCATGTGCCATGGTTGGCTGGTGCCGTAAGCAGAGCCCGAGATACAGTTATAAGAGCAAGTTATTTATTTTGGGTAATGATGACCCGGAAACTCAAGTGAGACAGGAGGAATGAGAAAAACATCCAGGAAGGGTTAATGATTAGGTCTGTGGTAGTGGAGAAGCCCCACCTACTGGGGACCCTCTGGTGGCCTCTGTGATCCTAGCTCAGGATTAGATAGCAGAGGACTGAGAACCTCAGTCTTGTGTTCTCCTGATCATCCCTCTTTAGCTGAGAGATCCCAGTATATGATGGAGCAAGCTCTGATGAGGGAGACATTTCTACAGGGCAGGGCCAGCAGGATACTAGAGAACATGGTTGGTCCTGATGCTGCCATTCTGGTGTGCCTCGCACCAACAACTGTTAGGGGCTTGCTTCTGCATGTAAGTACCTTGTGTTCATTCAGCAGGGAGGACCAGAGCACTCTGCTCCTTGCAATTCACTCCCCATCTCCCTGGAGCATTCCCTGTGACTGCAATAACTCCTGTCACCTCCTGGACTCTCACCTTTATGAAGCTGCCGGCAGAGCTCTGCTGCTGTCCTTGAGTCTGTCACCTGATTTATATGATTCCATTGGGAACTCAGCAGTGTCCTACCGACGTTGCTGTCCTCTTCTTTGCCATCTGTTGATGGGTCCATAACTGAGGGAGAGAACTTCAAGGGCCATGTGGTCTCTTTACCATCCCATGGGGATTCCAGAGCTCCGGGGAGACAATGCTGTAGTCCAGCTCCCAGCTCAGACGATCCACCAAATTCTGAGTCAGGCTACAGTGGAATAGCCCCTGGTCTCCACTTAGGGCTGGGTGCCCACCTGGTGAGAATGGTCCCACCTTTCTGGGTTCCACTCCAGTTGCTTGACTTAAGTGGTCCAGGGTTCACATGAAGTGGGCATCTACATGGTCCTCATGTGCTCAGACATGGAGAGCCATTCCCCCAGGAGTGCAACAGTTGACAGATGGGGCGCTTTCACCTCACTGTTTAAATGTAATTGGCCCCCATAATCTCATAGGGAGTGGGTGGCACTAGTAGGTGGGGTGGCTTTGTTAGAGCGGGTATGGCCTTGTCGAAAGAAGTGTGTCACTATGGTGGTGGTCTCTGAAATTTCCTATACTCAGGATACCACCTAGCCTCAGACACTTCCTGTTGCCCTCTGACCAAGACGTAGCCAGCATCTTGTCTGCCTGTGTGCTGCCATGCTCCCGGCCATGACGACAGCGGACTGAACCTCTGAAGCTGTAAGTGAGCCGTCCCGAGTAAATGTTGCCATGGTCATGGTGTCTCTTCACAGCAATAGAAACCCTCAGAGAACTCTCTTCCTCTCCCACCCCTACTTTGCACGGACAGTGTAGGCAGCGCCTGTCCACTGCAAGTCATGTCAGCGTCTTGACATTGTCCAGAAAGAATTCCCACCAATAAAATTAGAAGCCCTACTAACTATTCCTTTTGCTGCAAAAATACGTGCCCCTAGAGAGGGACCCCCAGATAGTCACCTCAGAGAGGCAGCCAAGAAAGAGCTTTGTAGGATGCCATGCTGTGAGGCATCTCACTGGCAGAGCCCCCTCTCCAGGGAGTGAAGTGCCCCCTCAGAGAGCCTCAGCTGCTGCAATTTGCAAAGAGGCACGTGTGCCTCTTCTGTAAAGCTAACAAGAGCACTTGACATTTCCAGAGGCCGGGAGAACGCTAGCTGTTCTTGTTGGTTGAGGTAACTGTGCCAGGAATTTAGAATATTGGTAGACTCTCAACTGTGTGTCGTTGTGATGAGATGGCATGGCTAATGACTCCACAGAGCGATGTGTTTTATAACACTGCCACACAGTGAACTCAGTGTCTTGGGCCTTTGTTGCCAAAAAGTAACATGATGTGGGCTTGGAAGTATGACACCATTTTCCTCCTTAAAACTGAAAACAGAGACTAGGCTAAAAAAGGGACACTTGGCAGCGTGCCTTCACCTCCTGTGGTTTTAGCCTGGGCTATTTGTCTGCATGTGGCAATGTGCCTCCGCCTCCTGCAGCCCAGCATGGACTCTTTATCTGCAAGTTACTGTGTCACAGCTTTCACCTGGTCTGTTCAGCCCTGTCAGTCCTTTTAGAGGCTCCTCGCATGGGGTCATCACCCCCCCCCAGCTGAGCATCTCAGCCAATCGTGTGTCCATGGAAGGACCCCTAGGTGTTGGGTCTGAACTTGCCTTAGTGAGCTCAAAAGGTTGTGGCAATCTGTCTTTCAAGCTTTATAACCCCCTCTGGTTTTGAGGTATAGGTTATGAGAAGGTAATACAGTATTGGGGAGCCCAATGCTTTCTTTGGGTTCAGGTCAAGGTCACAGGTCTGGGACTCTGCCAGTAAGAGTATACAGTACAGGTACCTGAATTCCCTAGCACCCCTCTGGAGGTGAGTTTTGTTTCTCTAAGTGAATAGTATTGAGTTCATTCATTTTCCAGGGCACAGGGCAGGCACACTTGTATCCCATGTGTTACAGTTTGAATATATTGCTAAAGTGTTTGTTGGAACTTGATCTTCAAGATGATGGTTTTTGTAGGAGGGGTTGATGAGAGACTGAGAGCCCAGGATAGTGGGGCAAATTAATACTGGTATGTGGAGGTGGGCCTGTGACTGTGGGACAAGCTTGGTCCCTTTTCCTTTATCTCAGGC
This sequence comes from Ondatra zibethicus, assembly GCA_004026605.1. NCBI lineage: Eukaryota > Metazoa > Chordata > Mammalia > Rodentia > Cricetidae > Ondatra > Ondatra zibethicus. Next base: position 22,566 of record PVIU01004873.1, on the reverse strand, counting down.
TTTCTTTCCTTGCTTTGATCCTCTGCCTCCCCTCATACTGCTGTCCCCCATAGATAATGAAGAAACAAAAATGTGTTCATGTTCACCTCCACAGCCTCCAGAATAGTATGTCGGCGTGCTCTGTTCACTGTAAATTGTTGTCTGTGGCACTCTGATTCAGCAGCAGAGAATGAACTAAGTTGCCCTGCTTGGCCCTGCTTGAGGAGGTGGCAGTGGCTGCTGAAGCTAGTTGGCCTGCCAGCTTGAAATCTCTCCTCCAGATTGTTTCCCCTGTATTTGTCTGGTGGCATCTGAACTGGCTCTTCAGGGACTCAAGACCAACCAACCCATTTGTTGGTCTCTCTTCAGTCCCTCCTGCCTGGTCTCTGCTTCATCTTTGCAGCTTGTGCAGCCCTGGGGGCTTAGATCTTTGACTCTTCAGTAACTTGCATCCAAGTCCTTGTCCCTCAGTGTCACCAAATGTCAGCAACTCTCAACATGTGCCTATAGGCCAGCATCTCCTGTTGAGCACCTTGTAACAAGTCTTTCTCTGCCCACCAGCCAGATCCCAAATAAGTTAGTCTATATTTTTATTAATCTACATTCTACCTACCATGTGGCTTTTACCTCTGCCCCATTCTGTGTCCGACTTGTTCCACATCTCTCTGACTTCTCTGCCTCTCTTCTTCCAAGAGTCCTCTCTCTCTGGAAGCTCTGCCTATACCCCCTGCCAAGCTATTGGCCCTTTAGCTCTTTATTAAACCAATCAGAAGGTGCCTTGGCAAAAACACATCTTCACAGTGTACAAAAAGATTCCACAACATTTTCCCCTTTTTGTTTAAATAAAAAGGAAAGGGTTTAACTCTAACAAAGTAAAGCTATATACAATAAGAATAATGTTCAGGTAAGAGTTACATTCTCAATGTCCAGCCCATTTGCATTTATCAAATTCAGAGAAAATACACCATTATCTATTCTATCTCCAAAGTTTTGTACTTAATTTAGTTTCTATCCTAGCTTGTTTAACTAACCCAAAACTATCTTTTTAGACTTTAAAACGTTTTCTTAGATAAACAACTTAAGCTTTTATGTCTCCCAACCCCATATATTTTACACCTCTTTTGTGAGTTTCTTTTCTGAATTTGAAAACTAGGTAAACTATAACTATGACTGCCTAGTCTTCAACCCTATCAGAGACCCAAGAAGGATATAATATTACCTGAGTAAACAGAAAGTACAGAGCAAACAACTTACAAAACTATTAAAATGATAAATGTTTGGCTGCCTGAATAATGACCCAAGTTCCTCTTCAATATTGGGGCATCAATCTTTGGCCTATAGGCCTAGACTGTTTTTGAAAGACTTTCCTACCATGTCTTGGAAAAGTTTGGCAGTCACCTCCTTTTGTGTGCTGCTTGTCTAATTTAGACAGCACACTGGCAAGGATGGTTTCTTACCTAAATGGGTAGTTTTGCCACATTGAAAGCAAACTCCATATGGAGGTTCTTCAATGCCCATTATTCTTTTTTTGAAGTAAATTGGTGCTGCCAGGAGCAGATGTGTCATGAAAAGCCTTATGTTATTAAAACATTTTAAATTCCATATTCTCTTGGTCTTTGAAGTGTTTGAAGACCATCTATCTAAAACATATTTCTATTTGACCTTGAAATCATACTAACATGACTATAAGTTTGATTATTTTAGATGACTATCCTAAACTATTTGTATAACATCCTTTAAGAACTAGAACTTTACAGTACATTTTAAAATGAGATGCATAGGTACAATACCTTAAACAAGAGTAGAAGAATATGCATAATAACAAAATAACTTTAAATTTATATCAATTCACAAAAATTCACATCAATGTAAAATATTTGAAATCAATAGTTGCTTTTAGTTTAGTTTAAAGTAGTTTAAAATAATCTCCCCCTTTATCCTATTATTCCTAGCACGCCACAGATGGTGGGGACCTTTCATTGTACTCCATGCCTCCCTTTCCACTTGGATGATGGGTACTTGACTTTGACTCTGCTCTTGGGAAACTGAGTTGAGGAAATGACCCAGTTGTAGTTGTTTGTTCCTGAAAATTACAGCCCAGCTTGATCATGAGACTGTTGACTGGGATTGGCCAGGAATTCAAGGTCCTTCCTACAGGACCATTGGGTAAATTCCCTATTCATCTGTACCTGGAGTTTGGGGTTGAGCAGCCTTAATGTGGAGAACCTGGTTGTATCAGGCAAACACCTCTCTAACTGGACATACCCTTGACAGTTGTGCGCATGCTAGGATAGTCTGCATAGTGAAGCCAGGGTAGTATAGTAGTGCTGCTACCTAACCTGGAGGGAGGGCTAGCTCTAACCTGGACGCAGGACCAGAACTCTCAACTGAACAGAATTTGGCCTCCTTTGAGTTAGAATTGTAACATTTTCCAACAGCTGCCTCTGTTTGGGAATCTAGTGTTGGATGGTATTGGGATTGGGGGCCATCATGACAAGCATCATTAAGAACAGTTCTTGGAGTTCTAGAAGAAGCCTAGAGCAAAGGATGCTGGGAGAGCTAGGACATAATAGGCAGGGACCTGGAAGCCATGAGCCGTAGAACTAACCCACTGCCCTGGGAGGAACATTTCATTGCAGTTGGGGGAACTGATTTCTCTCACAGTGGTGTCTGTTCACAGGTGAAGCTGGTGGGGTGGCGGTGCAGCATCAAAAGGAGGACATTGTGATTTTTCACAAGTGGCCCTCATTTTCACACTAACGGAAGTAAAGATTGGAGTCAAATCAGGAAAGGGAAGACCTCAAGCACAGTTTCAAATTTCTTAGTGAATCAGGTAAGAAAGAATTAGTGTCTCCCGGCCAGTGGGCCTGGTGTGGTTGTGGGTGCAGCAGAACAAGGCTGCCATGAGCCCACAGCACAGCAGAGAACACACACACTTGAGAAGGTACTTGACCTTCTCGCTGTGGAGTTACAGAATCAGAGGGTGAGAATGGTGACACTTTACATGGTGAAGAGCCAGGGTCCCATCAGGCTGAATTCTGCTTAAGCGGCTCCTGTCTGCATCCCACTCTAACCCAGTTCTGGGGGGGTGGGCTGACACCACTATAACCTATGAACTAAGATGGCAGCTGCCCACTGCTCTTACAAGGGTAAGCTGGGAAATGTGCTCAGAACTCAGTGAGAGCCATTGTCATAGGAAGAAGCCAGAACCCCTGACATCTGGCGAACTGTGACCACTGTTGACTGGAGTGCTGAGAACCACATTTGTCCAGAGGAGCCAAGAACATGGTTGTCTGCATGAGCTCACCTTATGTTACTTGGGGGCACTGATACAACTATGACTCTTGTCTTTGAAGGGATTACCACTGTTATCGCAGTCAGCTGAGACTATTGTCACCTGGAGGCCTGAGGTGCACTTCTCCCTGAGCAGTGGAGACCACTGCTAAGAGTGTTGAGGTCACTGTTAACCAGTGAACAGAGAACAGTGTTCCATGCAGGAGATCAAACCACTGTTACCCAGATGTGCCGAGGACCATCATTACCTGTCTGATATGAGAACCATAGTTGACCCTCTGGGAACTGAGACCACCATGGCTTGGGCAAGTTAAAAACCATGTTAACTGTGTGAATAGAGAACTGCGTTACACAAAGGGCTTGATTCCGTGTTACCTTGAGTGGGGTGCTGAGACATCTGTTGTATGGGGGAGCTGGGAGATTCCCACTATCATTCCAATGGGAGCCAAGGTCATTATTACCTTATGGAACTAAGGCTATGCCCTTGGGGGAACCAAGACCTCTGTTAACTGGATGAGTTGAGAACCGTGTTATATGGAAGAGCTGAGACCACTATTATCTGGGGGAGCTGGGATCACAGTAAAGGGATAAACCGAGACCATCTGGTACTTGAACAAAAGAAAGACTGTTACCATGGTGGGCAGATAGCCCTTATCTGGGAGAGCTGAGAACCACTGTACTTGGGGATCAGAAACTGACTACTGTTATCTGTAGGAGCTAAGATCATGCGACCTGTATGAACTGTGACCTTGTTATATGAGTTAACTGAGACTTGCCTGCATGAGCTCAGAATCAGAGCTACCTGGGAAAGCAGAGCCTCCTGTTTCTTGGGTGAGCTGAGGACCACTGTTACCTGGAGACCAGGGAAGCATTGTCCTGGGTCGGATGAGGAAAGACAGCCTGCTTCCTGGAGGATCTGAGAACAACTATTACATGGGGGAGGGGACAGGTGCTAGTTGGAGGAGGTGATAACACTGTCACTTGGAGGATTAGAGCTCAGTGTTGCACGAGTGAGCTGAGACCATTGTTACTTGGAACAGCCGTGACCACTGTTATCTGGGTGAGTTGAGACAGTGCTAAGTGGATGAGCAGAGAAGAATATTACATAGGATCATTGAGACCATGTTGCCTTTGGGAGCCGTGATTGTGGCTGCATGGGTAATCTGAGCCACTGTTGCCTGGGGGAACCAACACTGCTGTTACCTGGTACTCTGGGAACTACTGTGACATTGGCAAGTAGACGCTGCATGGGAATCCAGAGAACTACTGTCACCTGGGAGAGGTGACATGACTGTCACTTGGGTAGATGGGATTGCTGTTACCTGAGAAAGCTGAGAAAACTCGGAGATACGATAACTCCAGTGATTAACAGTGAGCTGACAGCTGATGTTATGTGAAACCCAAAGAATCTCTTAGCTGGCAGAACAGAGAACCGCTGTTACTTGGGGAGCCAAGATCATTGATGCTTGTGGAATCTGAGCATTGTTATGAAGGAGTTCAATACCACTGTTACCTGAGGGATCTGAGATTGTTGTAAGCCTGGGGGATCAAGACCATTGTTTCCCAGTAGATATCAAAGCATAATTTCTTGGGAATCTGAGATGCATGTCACCTGAGAATAGGAGAACACTGTTACTTACAAATTGGAGAGGATCATCACCTAAAGGATCTAAAGCATTGTAGTCAGGAAGATCAAGAGGTACCTGAAGATACTGTAACCCAGGAGACCAAGGCCATTGCTACTTCTCTGAGCTGAGAATATTGACACTTGAGGCATTAGAATATTGGCACCTGGGGGAATCTGAGAAGACTGTAACCTAAGGGTTCTGAGAATATTATAATCTTGGGGAATCAAGACCATTGATACCTAGATAATATGAGAAAATGTAATTTGTACAGATCAAGACCCTTGTCACTTGACTGATCTGAGAGTGTCACAACCTTGGGGATCAAGAACATTGTTTCCTCACTAAACTGAGAACCTTGTAGCCTGAGAGAATGAAGAGCATTGTTACCTGACTGATCTGAGAGCACTGTAACCTGAGGGAGTTAAGAGCATTGTTACCTGACTGATCTGTGAACTTTGTAACATGGGGGATCAAGATCATTATTTCTGGACTGATTTGAGGAAATTATGACTAGTGGGGGTAAAGACCATTGTTATTTGAGTGATCTGAGAACATTGTAACTTGTGTGTGTTAAGATCCTTGTCACCTTTCTGATCTGAGAACATTGTAAACTGGGGGGATAGATAGCTGGTACTTGACAGACTTAGGAACATTGCAATTTGGAGGGGGGAAGACCATTGTTACTTGGCTTATCTGATGACATTGTAATTTTTGGACACCAAGGCCATTGTTACATGGCTAATGTGAAAGCATTGTAGCCTTGAGGGATCAAGAACATTGTTACCTGACAAAGCTGAGAACATTGTTGCCTGGGAGAATTAAGACCATTGTTACCTGGTGATCTGAGAACATTGTAATCTGGGGGGGGGGGACAAACACCATTGTTACCTGATGATCTGAGAACACTGTAATCTGGGGAGGGGCAAACACCATTGTTACCTGATGATCTGAGAACATTGTAATCTGGGGGGGGGGACAAACACCATTGTTACCTGCATCATCTGAGAACATTGTAATCTGAGGGGGGACAACCACCATTGTTACCTGTATGATCTGAGAACATTGTAGCCTTGGTGGATAAAGACATTTATTAACTGACTTACTAGAAGACATTTTAACCTGGGGTAAAAAGATCATTGTTATTCCACTCAACAGAGAACATTGCAACCTTGTTGAACCTATACCATTGTAACTTGTGGAGTTAAAGAACATTGTTACCTGACTCAGAAGTAAAAAGTATTCCAACGGAAGTGTTACAGCTCTGTTCTGGTGGGGGACAGTTTCCCCAGCAAAGTGTTACAAGTCCTTTCTCCAGGAAAGGTTTCCCTAAAGCAAGTGTAACAAGTCTGCCCCAGCAGGGGAGGAGTTCTCCAGTGTGGGTAGTCACAGTTCTGCTCCACTCTGCTCCGCTAGGCTCTGGAGAAATGTTACAGCTCTGTTCAGCTTCCCAGAGAGTGACACTAGGTTCCAGCAAGGAAAAGTTTCTCAAGCCAAACTGTTCTGCTCTGGCAGAAGTTGTTACAGCTCTGCTCTGCTAAGGGAGTTTCCTGCAAAACTGCAGCAGCTCTGCTCATTGTTTCCTGATTTGATAACATTGTAACCTGTAGGGAATCAAGACCATTGTTGCCTTACTGTTCTGAGAACACTGTGACTTGTGGGCATCAAGACAATTGCTACCCCATTTGAAAACATTTTAACCTGGAAGGGATCATGACCATTGTTATTTGAAGATATTAAAACTTGAAGGGGAATAAATACTACTGTTATCTTATGATCTGAGAATGTTGTTGAATGGGAGGATAAAGAGAGTCATTACCTGGGTGATCTGAAAGCATTGTAACCTTGGAGAATCAAGACCATTGTTATCTGGGTGATCTGAGAACATTGTAAACTTGGGGGATAAAGACCTTTGTTATTTGACTGATCCGAATATGGTATAGAAACAATACAATTGTTACCTGGTTGACTTAGAATATTGCAAACTGGGAGTGGGGGATAAAGACCATTGTTACCTGGCAGATCTGAGGACATTGTAATCTTGGTGAATCAAGATCATTGTTACTCTACTGATCTGAGAACAATGTAACCTGAGGGGATCAAGAACATTGTCACCTTGTTGATCTGAAAATATTGTAACCTGGGATAATAAAGACCATTTTTTTCCATGGCTGACCTGAGAGTATTTTAATCTGGATTAAAAAGGCTTGTTACCTGGCTCAACAGAGAACACTGTTACCTTGTAAAATCAATACCATTGTTACTTGTTACATGTCTGATCTGAGAACATTGTGGGCATCAAGACCATTGTTATCTTACTGATCTGAGAACACTGTACCTTAGGGTATCAAGAACATTGTTGCTCTATTTGAAAACATTGTAACCTGAAAGTAATCATGACCATTTTTTCCCCTGATTTAAACACATTGAAAGCTGGAGGAGAATGAGACCACTTAAACCTTACTGATCTGAGAACATTGTGACTTGCGGAGATCAAGACCATTATTATTTGGTGATCTGAGAACACTGTAGCCCTGGGGGATGAACCTTTGTTAACTGACTGGCCAGAAAACATTATAGCCTGAGGTGATCAAAACTGTTTTTACCTCGCTGATTTGAAAATTCTGTAACTTTGAGGGAAAAGATTATTGTTACCTTACTGATATGAGAACAAGGTAACCTTGGGGGATAATAACCATTTTTACCTGATTAGAAAATATTGTTAACTGTAGGGAAACCAAGACCATAGTTACCTTATGATCTAAGAATATTGGTATTTGGGGGGATAAAGACAATCATTAACTGGGTGATCTGAGAACATTGTATCCTTGGAGGATCAAGACCATTTTTACTTGACTGAAAACATTGTAACCTAGAGGGGATCAAGCCCATTGTTACCAATTGATCTGATGACATTGTAAACCATTTTTGTGTGATTTGAAAACAGTGTAACTTGGATGGGAATCTAGACCATTATTACCTTATGACCTGAGTATATTGTTAACTGGGGAGGCTGAGCACATTGTAACCCTGGAGGATCAAGACCATTGTTACCTGACTGACCTGAGAACAGTGTAATCTTGGGCATAAAGACTATCATTACCTGGATGATCTAAGAACATTGCAGACTTGGAGAATCAAGACCACCATTACTAATCTGAGGTCACTGTAACCCTAGTGGACCAAATCCATTGTTACCTGACTTGAAAACATTGCTGCCTCAAGGGAACCACAACCATTATTTCCCAGTTGGAAAACACTGTAATCTGGAAGGGATGAAGACCAATTTTTCCTTACTGATAAAAGATTTTGACTTGTGGAGATAAAGAACATTTTTACCTACTGTTTTGAAAACATTGTAACCTAGAGAGGATTAAAACCATTGTTACCTGAGTTCATAGCATTGTAACCCAGAGGACATCAAGACCATTGTTATGTATCTGATCTGAGGTCATTGTAAACTTGTAGAACCCAGACCATTTTTACCTGATTGTATCCTTATGGTTAAAGAGCAGTATTTCTAGACTGATATGAGAACATTGTAAACTCAGGTAACAAGACTCTTGTTACTTGAATGATCTGAATGCAATGTAACGTGGGAATCAAGACAGTTGTTTCCTGGCTGATCTTGTAACCTTGGTAAGGTGGCAATAAAAGACCATTGTTACCTGGCAGATCTAAGGATATTGTAACTTTAGGGAATCTAAATCAATGTTACCTGGCTGATCTGAGGACATTGTAACTTGTGAGGATAAATAATATTGTTACTTGTAGATCTGAGAACATTGTAAATTGGGAGAATCAAGATCATTGTTACCTGACTGATAATAGAACATTGTAACCTAGGGCTATCAAGACCACTGTTACCTTACTTATCTGAGAACACTCTAACCTGTGGGATAAAGAATATTGTTACCCTACAGAGATGAGAAAATTGTAACATTGGGGGATAAAGACCATTGTTACTTGCCTGATCTGTGAACATTGTAACAATGATGGATCAAGAGCATTGTTACCCTATTTGAAAACATTGTAACCTGGAGGGAATCAAGATCATTGCTACTTTCCTGATCTGAGGACATTGTGACTTGTGAACATCAGACCATACTGATCTGGGAACACTAGAACCTTAGGGGATCAAGAACATTGTTACTTGAAAACCTTGTAACATGGAGTGAATCATAACCATTGTTACCTGATTTGAAAACATTGTAACCTAGGAGGAATTAAGACAATTGTTACCATACTGATCTGAGAACTTTGTAATCTGGGAAGAGAATGTTGTACTCCTGGGTGATCTGAGAACATCATAAATTAGGAGGATCAGGACTTTTGTTACTATACTGACCTAAAAACATTGTATCCCTGGGGGATAAAGACCACTGTTGATTGATCTGAGAACATTGTAACCAGGGGTTATAAAGACCACTGTTAACTTGCTGATAGAAAGCATCGTCACCTGGGGGGATACAGACCATTATTACATGAGTCATCTGAGAATATTGTAACTGTGGGGGATCAAGAATACTGTTTCCTAACTGATCAGAAAGCATTGTGACCTGAGAGAATCCAGACCATTGTCATCTTTGTGATCTAAGACTATAGTAACCTTATAGGAATGAACATTGTTACTTGATTGATATGAGTACATTGTAACCTTGGGGGATAAAGACCATTGTTACTTGACTCGTCTGAAAACATAATCTTGGGGGATCAACAATATTGGTACTTTATATGAGAACTTTGTAACCTGGGTGGATAAAGACCATTGTTATCGGACTGATCTGAGAACATTGTCACCTCCAGAGATCAAAACCATTGGTCCCTATTTGAGAACATTTTTACCTGGAAGGGATCAAAACCATTGTTAACTAATCTGAGAATATAAAGGCCATTGTTACCTGGCTAATCTGAGAACTTGTAACTTGTAGGGATAAAGAATATTGTTACCTGATATTGAGGACATTGTAACTTGTGTGGTGGGGGTGGGGTGGGGGGTGAAATGAGCTCATTCTTAGCTGAAATGAGAACATTTTAACCTTGGTTGATCAAGACCTTTGTCACCTTGCTTTTCTGAGAACATTGTAACCTGGGAAAATCAAGACCATTGTTACCTGAATGATATGAGAATATTATAATGTGGTGGTCAAGACCATTATTAACTTACTTATCTGAGAACATTGTAACCTGAGGGTAAAAGGCCAATGTTGGGTGGCTGATCCACGAATGTTGTAACTTTGGTGTATTAAGAACATTGTTAATTGGTTTCATAACATTGTAACCTTGAGGAATCAAAATTATTGTTACTTGACTAATCTGAGATTATTGTAAAATTGTGGATAAAGACCAGTATTGGTAGGTTGATCTGAGAACATTGTAAATTTGGATATCAAGACAGTTGTTACCTGACAGATCTGAATACATTGTTACCTGTGGAAACCAAGACAATTATTTCCTGGATGATCTTAGAATATTGTAACCTTTGGTCATAAAGACAATTGTTACCTTACAGACCTGGAAATAATGTAACTTTGGGGAATCTCGGTCAATGTTACCTGGCTTATCTGAGGACATTGTAACTTGTGGAGATAAAGACTGTAGTTACCTAACTGATAATAGAGCATTGTAACTTTGGAGGATCAAGACCAATGTTAGCTTACTGATCTGAGAACTTTGTAACCTGAGGGGATCAAAACCATTTCTACCTGGCTCATCTGAAAACATTGTATCTTGGGGAATAAAGAACACTGTCACCTGACTGACCTGAGAACTTGGAAATTTGTGAGGATCAAGACCATTGTCTCATTGTCTCTGAGAACATTGTAATCTTGGAGAATCAAGACTTTTGTTACCTACTGATATGAGACCATTGTAACTTTGGGGGATAAAGAGCATTGTTACCTTGCTGATCTAAAAACATTGTCACCTTGGGGAGCAGCTCAAGACCATCATTTCCTGATTTGAAAACAGCTTAACCTTTGGGGATCAAGACCATTGTTACCTGTCTGGTCTGAAAACATTGTATCCTGGATTAACAAAACCTTTTTCACCTGATTTATCTGAGAACATTGTAACTCATGGGGTTAAAGAGTATTCTTTTTCTTGGTTTATCTGAGTACATTGTAACCTTTGGGAATTAAGTCTATTGTTACTTGGCTGAACTGAGAACATTGCAACCTTGGGTGATCTAAACCAGTTGTCTGTCTGAACTGAGAGCAGTGTAACTTGAGGATCAATAGCATTGCTACCTGTCTGATCTTAGAAGACCATCTTAACTGACTGATCTGAGAACATTGTTACCTGGAGCATCTGAACATTGTTACATGGGGGATTGCCAAACACTGTAACCTGGGGGGACCAAGCCCATTGTTTTCTGGTGTCATTTGAGAACTTTGTTATCTGATAGACCTGAAAACATTGCAACCTGGTGAATCAATATCTTTGTTAAGTAGGACATATGAGAACATTGTTACCTGAGGGATCTCAGAATAATGTATCTGGAAAATCAAGACAGTTGTTACTTGGGGATCAAAGTAATTTCTGCCTGGGAGATCTGAGGTCATTGTTATAGGGGCTTAAGATTATTGTTTTCTGTAGCATCTGAAAGCCTTGTTACCTTGATGATCTGAGAACATTGTAACCTGGGGAATCAAGACCACTGTTACCTGGTGTCAAGACTATTCTCACCAGAGCATCCGAGAGCGTGGTCAGTCAGAGGATCTGAGAACATGGAAATCTGGGAGATTGAGACTGTTGTTTCCTGGGCATCTGAGAGCAATGTAAATTGGGGAATAAGACTGTTGTTATCTGGGCCATATGAGAACATCAGTAGTTGGGGGATCTGAGAGCATAATGTGATATATGCATCTGCCTGGGAGATCAAGACCATTGTTACTGGTAGGTCCTGACAGCATTGTTACCTGTGGGAAATATGAGTTGTGACTGAGGGATCTGTGAACATTGTAACCTGGGGAAATGAGACTATTGTTTCCTGTGATCTGACAGCGTCGTAACCTGTACAGACCAAGACCATCTTACCTAGCTGATATGAAAGTATTATTCCTTAGGGAATCAAGGCCATTTTTACCAAGGACATTTGAGAACATTGTAATCTGAGGGAATCAAGACAGTTGTTACCTAGGTCACAGGAATAGCGTTGTTATCTGGGGTATCTGGGAGCATTGTTATTTAAGGAATCAAGAACATTGTTACCTAAGAAAGTCAGATCATTGTTACCTGAATGGCCTGAACATATTATATGTAACCTGGGGGATCAAGACCATTGTTACCTGAGAAATCAGAGATTGTTGTAACCTAGGGAATCTGAGAACATTGTAACCTAGAACATCTGAGAGAAGTGTTATCTGGAGGATCTGAAGGTAATGATTTGAGAACACAGTAATTCTGAGAATTAAGACCATTCTTACCTGGGACATTGAGACCATCGAGAGCATCGTAGACCATTGTTACCTTGGGCATTTGAAAACATTTTCTCCAATTTTATCAAAGCCGTTGTTTTCTGTGAGATCTGCGAACATTGTAACCCGAGAGAGCTGCGAGCCTTGTTACCTGTGGAATCAAGACCATCGCCAAGGGAATCTAAGAATATTGTTACTGAGGGACCTGAGAATACTGGAGTGCAAGGCATCAAGACTATTGTTCCTTGGCAGACAAGAGAACATAGGTACTTGGAGTCTGGGAATATCTGAGAAGATGTGGGTGAAATTAAACTCTTGTTTCCTGTGAACTTGAGAGCTTTGTTACCTGGGAGATCAAGACCATTGTTCCCTGGCAGATATGTGGGGCATGTGAGGCTCATTACCTGGAGAATAGGAGGCATTGTTAAATATTAATTGGAGAGCTTGTTGTTTGGAGAATCTGACACTGTTGTCACCTGAAGGATCTGAGGACACTCTAACCTGGAGGTCCAGGACCATTGCTACCTGGTTGATCTGAGAACACTGTTATCTACTGGATCTGATAAAGCTATAATGTGGAGGACAAGATCATTGTGATCTGAGACATATGAGACCATCGTAACCAGGAGGATCTGAGAACAGTGTTAACCTGGGAGTCTGAGAACATTTTAAACTGTGGGATTACAACACTGCTCCCTGACAGATCTGAAAGCATTGCCGCCTGGGGTATCTGAGACAGTTGTTACCTGTAAATATAAGAGCGTTTAAACATGAGTGATCTGAGACCAGTTACCTGGAATATGAAGACAGTTCTATTTCCTGGAAATCTGATACTATTAGCAGATGGAGGATTTGGTAACATTGTAACCTGGGGGAATCAAAATTATTTTTACCTGGCAGACCAGATATCCTTGTAACCTGGGGTATATGAGGTTGTTACCTGGTCATTAAGACTATTGCTACCTGGAGAATCTGAGACAATTGAAACATGGGTATCAAGACCATTATATCTGTGAATCTGGGAGCATTGTTACCTGTGGGATATGAGACCATTATTACATCTGTAATTTGAGACCATTGGGACATGGGGATATAAGACCACTAACCTGGGATTCTGAAAGCGTTATAACTTAGGGGTGTCTTAGAACATTGATATATTGGATATGAAACAATTATCACCTGGTGAATCTAAGAGCACTATAGCATGGCTATCAGTGACATTGCTACTTTGCTGTTCTGAGACTACTATGCCCTGGGCAAACTGAGACCATTATTACATGGGGGATCTAAGAGAGAACATTGTAACCTGGGATGCTGAGACATCACATTTGACAACACTTTAACCTGGGCAACACGAGGCCACTGTTACCTTGTCATCTGAAAACATTGTTTCCCGAGGAGTCTGAAACCACTGTCACCTGGGGATTTGAGGGCACTGTAATCTAAGACATCAGAGACCATTGTTTTGCAGGTATCTGACAAAGGTGACAAAGCCAGGGATCTGTGGCATAGTTACCTGAGAGACAGCCCTCTTATCCATGTGATCTGGGACTCACTTACATGAGCTGTATTGGGACCAATTTTGCTAAGAGCTTTGATGATGGCTACCTATAAGAGCTGAGAATTTCTGTTCACTGGATGAGTTGAGACCACTGTTTTCTTAGGGAGCTAAAAACTACTTTTGCTCAGAAGAACAGAGATGCCATTTCCTATCTGTCCTAAGAAGGTTTCCTGAATGACCGCTCTCTTATTACCTGGGCAACTGATACTCCATGAATTGGTCTCTACTGAGGACACAGCAAGTCTTGGCTCAGTTCTTTGCTTCCTAACCTGTTTCCCTTGTATTGGAGGGGATTTTATTATCTGTTAAACCTTGTCCAACTCCAGCACATTCTGTCAACATTCTTTGAAGACTTTCAGGAGCTTCATGTGTTGGAGGTCCCTGTCGTATTGGAGAGTGTGGGGACGCCTGCTCTCCTCGTGGTCCTCCTCTCTGTTATACCTTCCCAGCCTTCAGGAGAGCTGACTACACACCTCCTGCCAAGCTCAACGCACATTCTCACGGAGTTATGTGCAGCCGAGTGGCCACAGGCCCTTTGTGAAGGGTTTGCTGTGCATAGTGCCTGTGACTTACAGATGGTTTTTAGGACATTTTAATGCAGAACTTTGATCTAGAATCTTGCCAGCTAACAAATGCCATGAGTGGAAAGGTGAAACATCACAGTCTCAGCAGAGCTCCGACCCCCAGTGGTGCTCACACTGCCAGAGAACATGTCCTGCCGGAACCCACGCCTCCTCTCTGCTCACTGTTAATCTTGGGAGAAGGGAGTCAGCTGCTTGAAATGTACAACTGGCCCCTGGGTCCTGCTAAGAAGGTCAACAGCTCATGACCATTTTAAGAGTGATACAGAACCAGAACAGACATTATGCAAATTCTTGGGCATCTCCTTTGCTCAGAAGAAATCCTTCCAGACTCACCCAAGCTGTTTGATATACTAGTTATTCCTTCTGGCTAGCTAGAATGTCATGCGATGCACAGGTCATCATTTGCTGAACTGTGCAGGCATGGAAGGACATGGCTTCCAGCCTTCTGCTATTACTATTAGGAGCTGCTGTGAGCACTCATGTGCAAGGCTTTGTCTGCATGTAGGTTTTTAGCTCTCCAGTGAACGCTCAATGAACCCATGCATGGACCACATGGTGATGCATGTTTTGTTTTATGAAAAACAGCCTCACTCTCCCTTGGGGCAGAACTGTTTTACACACCTGTCTGTACATTTCCTACTTTGGGAGCAAGAATGGCTTGTGTGGTTATGAAAGGGAAAGGGGACATGCTAGGGGTTTGAAATGCTCAGATTCTTGGCTTCTGGGGAGATGGATATACCAATGTTCCTATGTGAGCCAATTAGAGCATTCCACTCTACGTGAGCAGCAGAAGACCATGTCAGTGTCTTGTCTTTGCTGGGAAAGTATTCTGCCAAGATGATGATGTTGGAGAAACAGTCAAAAACACCTAAGTCTGCCATCAGTTACAAATATATATCAATGGAAAAGCAGTAGAGGTGCCATTTAAAATGAGATCACGAAGAACAATATTGTGTCTCTTTTCTAATCTTGTAGTCTTTGATGTTAAGATTCCAGTCATCTCCTGAAGGTCCCGTTGCTTGCCCCCCTCATAGGAGAAAGGAAGGCTTTTGTGTAGACCCTAAGTTGACCTTGCTCTGGCCCCACATCAAGGAACAGACCACTCAGGGAAACATGCCTCAGACTTCAGGATGGCTGTGGAGCAGCCCCTCCCCAGGGAAGCAGCAGGGAGTAGCTGGTGTATAGAGAACAGGAAGATGGCCTTAGCATCTTCTGATAGGGACTTTAAGATAGGATACTTGGCTCACATTGTGTGTGTACACAGATGCGTGCATGCTCCTGTGTGAGGGGTGCATGTGCACATGTGTGCATGCTCCTATGTAGTAGGGTGCACATGCGTGCATGCAGTCAGAGGCCAGAGGAACCTCTGATGGTGGTCCTCAGGCATTGTTCACCTTGAGAAGTTTTGTTTTTTGTTTAGTTTTGTTTTTTTTGACATAGAATTTCTCTGGTCTGAAACCCTGCAAGCAGGCTACATTGAGTAGTCAATGAACTCTAAGGATCTGCCTGTCTCTCTGACCCTTTTTTTTTTGCCTCTCTCTTCCCCTCTCTGTCCCTCACTGCCCTTCTACCTCTCTCTTCCCATCTCTACCCCTTTGTCCCTCTTTGCCTCTGCCCTCACCAACCCTGGGATCGTGAGTGCACACCACCAAGCCTGGCTGTTTCAGAGGATTGGATTCACACACGCACTTCACCAGATGTGCCATCTGCCAGCTCAGCTCACCACCTTCTAAAAGCCATGTGTGAGATCAGCCTTGCCATTCCACCCAGGTGTGCTGCATGGTGTTTGTGGGTGGGGAGATGGGACCACCACTCTGCATCAGCAGAGGAAAGGGATGTGGAAGATAATGGGGCTTAAAAGAGAAAAGGATGGACCAGGGATGCCCAGGATGGACAGCTGATCGAAGTGTGCTAGTGCCGGCTGTGTGCCTTGCTTCTCCAGTGTCCAGAAAGCAGAGCTCTGTTAAAGTGTTTGTCAAGTGCCACCTGTGCCTGTGCGGTTCATGGAAACGCCATTCCTTCAGGGAAACATCGACCAAGTGCTTTGCCGCATTAAAATGTGATCTAGCCCATTAAGCTGTCACATGAAGCCTATAAATAACTCCAGAAATGAGGTCCCAAGACAGCCTTTCACTATTGCCATTTAAAACAAATATTGGTGATTTACAGTCAGGTTATTGAGGTGGCCACTGTGTTCTAGACCTCGTCATTTCCCTCAGTATGGCTCAGGAAATGGGATCTGACAATAACCCAAAGTAGGGAGAAATCCTGCCTGGTGACCTCCCTTTCTTGGAGCTCAGTCTCCCTAAGGATATCTTCCCATCCCTTTATGCTCCTGTTATCCTACTAAAAAGACTCACCTTTTTCATAGGCTTAAAATCACCTCTTAATTGCTTATGATGTCCAATAACACTGTAAATTCTGCGCAAATAGTTGTTACTTCCCGACATACCTAGGGCATAGCTCTGGAAGTTCTGTGCCTGTTCAGTACAGCTATAACTATCATGTACCTATTTTTGATCTACAGGCAGCTGGACCTGCCGACCTGTAATTATGGAAGGCTGACTTCATGTAGGGTTCACCCTTCCAAGAATCCTGATTTGATGGGAACTAAGAGTCTTACTTTGCTTGCAAGCTAGAGAAATTTTTAGTGGTTTCCTGGGTGCAGGCTAATACATCATTTGTAAATAGGCTGAAAGATATTCTCTTGGCAGAAAGTGAAATTCCTGGCTCAGAAACAAAGGACAGCGGGTTCCTTGGGTCTCATGTCCCATGAGATTTGCCAATAGGGTCACATGACACCAGCACACTCAACAGGCTGCATTCCAAGGAGGATGCCCACATCATGCACACCTGCCTCCTGTTCAGACAGGGGTGGTCTTTTTGATGCAGCACCATGAGAAAGCCTTTAGCTCCAGTGGGAGGGGCTCCCCTCTCTCCCAAGCATCCGAACAATTATAGTCTGGTTCAGAGGCTGACTCCCTCATCCTTGATGTCTGCCAAGCACCTCTAGAGATCTGTCTCCACAGGGACCGCAGATGAAATTCTTATTACGATGATCTTCCTGAATCAGTTCCTTCTCCAAATTTTGCAAGCAACATCAATTTCCACTTTGATGGCAAATAAAGTGGGCCCTGTGAGGCAGCCACAGAGTCCCCCTGCTCAGCTGTTTGCTGGGGCAAGCTGGCCAGCCGTAAAGAGTGTAGTTGGTAGTAAGGTTTCTCTGCAATTACCAGGCTGAGGCTGCATTCTTTTCATATGGGGGCCAACTGGGCCTCTCCGGACACCACTGACAGTGGAGTCTGGTCGTCCCTGCCCAGATGTGTCTCTGCACCAGGCTTTCTATGGAGCTATGAGGACTTCTTTCCTTGTTGTATCTGAAGAGGCACTTAGACTTAATTTTTGCTCTCTCTATCTCTGCCTAGATCCGGGTGAGAAGCCTTCCTGTTCTGGGGACCTTGTCTCCTATCGTCTCATCCCAAGTGGTTTTTGGGATCTTTTATATTTCAAACCCTGTCTTGGCATCTGTTTCTGCAAGTACTAAATTGAGAATGTGACTAGACCAAGAAGCCTACTGCTTGATGAAAGATAATCTGGTAAATGGAGACAGAAAGCTTCCTCCAATATATCTGTAGTCAGAGAACTGGCAACTCCTGTGATGAGCAATGTCTCTGGAGGCAGCACCCTGCATCACCATATAGCGTGGGGCAACTCCTTCAGGGTGTTTCATTATCACTCCCCTCCTTTACCCAGGAACCGCTTCACAACCAGAAGCAGCCAGGTACAGATTGTTTGCAAACTATATTCCTAGTTGAACGGCACAAAATTTCTTGTCCTTGAGGGCTTAGCTTAAGGTCACTGTTCTGCCCAGGTCCCCATGGCCTTATCACTGTAGTTTGTAAATCTGTCCCCTATTGGATGGCAGCCTTTATTACTACTGATGCATGCTGTTGCCAGGCACCCACATAATCCATCCAGTGTGGCTGAATAGAGATTTATCACATGATCAACAAGTGGGAAATGACTGATTTTCGAGGAGCCTAACCTGACAGGCTTCCCACTGCTGCTTCCTCCTGTTAACTTTCTTTGTTCTTCTCTCTCAGATGCCCTCCTTGTCTTAATATGCTTAAGATTCCTTTGTTTTCCCCTTTAAAAGAGTTATTTAATTCTATACATGTATAAATGTATATGTCTGTATATGGGTTTGTGTGCCCATGAGTGCAGTGCCTGCAGAGGCCAGAAGAGGATGTCCGGTACCCTAGAGTTGAGTTATAGGCAATTTTGAACCATCCACTGTAGATCCTAAGAACTGAACTCGGGTCATTTGCCAGACCAGCAAGCACTCTTGGTGGCTGATTTCTTTGCTCTTCCACCACTCTGTGTACTCAGTGAACTCAGAGAGCCTCAGCAGAGGTAGTGTCGCTGTGAGAGGCTCCTGAAGGCTTTTGTGGTCTCTTAACTAGGCTCTCAACATCTCTGTGGGAGTGCCCCAGCTCAGGGTGTTCAGAGATGGAGATGCTCCCCTTGGTGACTGTGGAAACTCCACAAAGGTGAAGAAAGCCTTGTAGCTGTAGGGCTTCCCTAGACAGGAAATGGTGGAATCTCTGGAACTTGCAACTGTGACTGAGACGGAGAGTGCTTTGATCAACCTGATGGCCACTTCTGAAAACGTCACAATCTACCCCACCTCCACTCTCCAGGCCTTTTCCTGGAACAGGCCCTGATCATTTAGAAAATGTCCTGTTTGTCTGAAAGCCAACACCCTCCCACGGCACATCATGTTCCTGAGCAACCAAGATCTGGCAGGGTTTTCCAACTCGGGGGGACGTCAAGTCCAAGTTCTCTGAGAGGTTTTATGGCATCATCTCATGACCCACACCTAAGAGCCACTCAAGTTGAGCCAACTTTTGGACATCCATCTGGGTGGTTAGTGCCACTCCCCTGTTATCCGTCTTCAACCGTGGCTAGCAAGGCTGTAACCCGAGACCTCATTGTTGGTGAAAACGAAGAAAGGCTGTGCTGGCGAGATGCCCACACCGTGACTTCACCCGGCAGGCCTCTTGCTCAGCAAGGTCTAGCTGAAGCCGGTCCTTGCCTATTCCCACCGCTGCTCCCAAGGCTTTTTAAACACGCTTCCCTTTTCTGCATGGTGTGAAGCAGCATGTCTCAGCCGTCCACCGCCACCCCTTGCACTCTTTCTGCGGTCTTTGCATCACTCATCTCGTGCCTTTTCCCTGCCACGACTGTGGCTCTCCCCACTGCATCTTTCAAAGGGTGTGCCAGTTCTTTTAAACAAAAAATGTGATCACATCGTTGGCCTTTCTCCCTCATTTTTATTGGAAAAAAATTCCCCAACTGCTACTAAAGATCTTCAATATATCACTCCTCTTTGTTGTAAAGTATTTATTATAGTGTTCTCTCGTGGGCCGTAATTTGCTTCGCTAGCTCCTAGTTTTTGACATTTAGGGTGTTGTAAAAATTATACCATCATAGCAATGCTACAGCGAACTTCATTTGATGTACATCTTGGCATGTGACCAAGATCATCTTGGTGTGGGTTGATCAACTGGCTATTTAAGCAAGCCTGTGTCCTGGTCAGCCACTGAAATTGCGGGCTGTTACCATCTCTGTTTCATTGTTGGCTAACAATGAGCTTGAGGAAGCTCCAACTTGGAAATCTACATACCAGCTGCGTTTCAGGGAGGTCAAGGCCCAATCAGCAGCCATTCTTCAGTGCATTTAGGATTTGTAGCCCATTGGCGTAGGCCGGTCATGGGGTCCTACCCACCTGCATACTAAATTTGGCCCATGAGCCTATGGTGCAGAGGCAAGCAAATAGGTCGGTAATGTCACTGTCCCTTGCTTGGGTGAGGGTTTGTCTTTCCCTCATGATGGGTGTCACAGAATTTTGGCAATGTCTTAAAAGTGAGTTTGTAACATATAAATAACTCTGCCCGCCGAGCAGCCGCACACGCCCTCATCTGCGCCCTCACTGGTGATCTGAGGTCGGTGATGTTGCCTTAATGTTTGCTTGAACTAAGTTTTAATTTGATTTGAAGTTTTATATATTTTATTATTGATGAGAGTAAGAACTTTTCCCAGAGATGTATTGGCGTTGGCATTTGTGTTTATTATGTGTAGATATGTGTGCACCTGTACCTATGTGGATGCCAAAGGTAACCCTCAGGCATGATTCCTCAGGAGCCATCTGTTAGTTTCCACCCTGGTAGCAGCCTGCCTTTGCTGCCAAAGCAGTTAAGCTCCATCGTCTGTCACCAGGTGTCTCTCCACCATCAGCTAGGCCATGTGCACCCCTAAAAGTGCCCATCAGGCACAGCTTGCTCTCTTGCCTTTCTTGTCTCTTGCTCCTCTTCCTTGTTCTCTGCCTGCCTGCCTGCCTATCTGTCTGCCTCTCTCATGTCCCTACTCCCTCACAGCCATTCACTCCCCTCTCCCCCAACAAACCTCTTGCACTGACGGTTGAACGTGGTATATTTGCTTAGTGGCATACATTGGCAGGGCCCACCAAAAGGTACCCACTTCGCCTTTCATTTCTTTTGTTCTTTAATTGGTGCCAAGACTCAATAGGCTCTCCTGGCATTTGGTCTGGCCACGCTGGGATCCTACTTGCATGCTCCACCTGCAACAGATCTGCAATCTTCCACCTGCAACAGATCTGCTGTCTTCCACCTGCAACAGATCTGCTGTCTTCTACCTGCAGTAGATTTGCTTTCTCATTCACCAATGGCTCTGCCTTCCATTCAGTACCGGCAGTTGGGTCTCTAGCAGGGATACCTACCTCTGACCATTCCCTGGGATGTGAGGCTTCATTTACTGAGTACAACCTTCACCCCCAGCTTTTTTGAAGTCCTAGTACCAGACAACTGTGTGTCACCTGGGCTATTAGCCCATGGCCCCTGTTCTTGTGTGACAATGCACTGAACAGCCTGTGCCTGCTTTGTTTCGTCCTCCTCTGAGTCCCAGGGACCCCTAAGGTTCTCAGGTTCTGTACCTTCTCTCTGATCATCCTTGGGAATTGTGTCATACACCTCCTTGCTCCCATTGGGATGTCTTTTGGAGAACCACTGACCACTCCTTTCAAATTAAATCTGGCTTCAGTATACCTTCAGTATACCTTGGATCAGGTGGAGCAGAGAAAGAATTCTTTACTCTTTGTTTTCCTTTGCTCCATGACCTGCTTGTTTCTGTTGGCGTTCCCTCTATAAACTCTGAGAATGTCCTGTCTGTATGTTTGTTTCACTGTGGGAGTCAGAGAAGCCAGCTTCATTTTGCTCAGCACACACCAGCTCTCCCTGCCGTATCTGCTGATCTAACCCTCAGAAAGGTGTGTACAGATCATTTGTCCGTGACTGAATCTAATTCTACATTTTCGAGTTCGATTCTTCCTGAGTTACTTTCCATGTGGACACACGTGTGCTTCTCTGACTTGTGCAGCCTGCTGTACCCATGTGGACATCTCCTCTCCTGCTAGCTGTCCCGTCCCAGCAGCCTGGGGGGCCCGCTTAAGCTCTGTTCCGCTGTACTCTCCACGTGGCTCTGGCTCTTGCAGCCTGCTGACCACGTGCGCATCTCCCCTCTCTTCCCCTCCTCCTGGTGCTCTCTCACCTTGCAGCCAGACTGCAGACCCACTGTGCTGTCTCTCACCTTGCAGCCAGCCTGCGGACCCACTGTGCTGTCTCTCACCTTGCAGCCAGGCTGCAGACCCACTGTGCTGTCTCTCACCTTGCAGCCAGCCTGCGGACCCACTGTGCTGTCTCTCACCTTGCAGCCAGACTGCGGACCCGCTGTGCTGTGTCTCACCTTGCAGCCAGACTGCGGACCCGCTGTGCTGTGTCTCACCTTGCAGCCAGCCTGCGGACCCACTGTGCTGTCTCTCACCTTGCAGCCAGGCTGCGGACCCGCTGTGCTGTCTCTCACCTTGCAGCCAGGCTGCGGACCCGCTGTGCTGTGTCTCACCTTGCAGCCAGACTGCAGACCCGCTGTGCTGTCTCTCACCTTGCAGCCAGCCTGCGGACCCACTGTGCTGTCTCTCACCTTGCAGCCAGGCTGCGGACCCGCTGTGCTGTCTCTCACCTTGCAGCCAG